>JBAKBP010029639.1:0-26854 GCA_037953745.1 Lithodes maja
GGGGAGAAGTGAAAGCTATGGGATCGTTGCGCCCATAAATTAGGCAACCAAACCACTTTCTCCTGGCTAATAACGCCACTGTTACACTTCTACGGGCAGTGCGGGCACACACATTCCTCATTTACATTTGCCTTCTATTCAGTAACATAAATTGGACCTACCATGACTGGGAAAGGGTGCAGAGAGACAAGAGTTGAGACAGGGAAAGCGGTGCACCACACACACGTGATGGATGAAGCAAGACTGAGGTGAACCAAGCTGCCAAGGTGAGCTATAGTAGTTCTCAGAAGCAGCTAGAATGCCGCTAAATATTAAGAATTCTCAGAATATCACTATATTAACGGTAAATTATCCCTCAAATGTAAACAATATTCTAAAGACTTAGAAATGGCCAGAATCTCTGGAATGTACGTAAAATCCGTGTATCTAGATGGCATAGATTGTCGCTAGGAAGTAAATTTATTTATATCAAGCGGTAAACTCGCTACATTGATAACACTGGCTGAGAGCCGAGTGGGAGGAGCAAGAATGGAGGAGTGTGGTGGATATGCCGAACAGGAATTTTCACTTTATATTTATCTTATTTTGTTAGGAACTTTTCCCATAAACTAGGGCAACGATTGGGAGATGTATATGATATACCAACACACATACAGACAAATTGCTATAGATGGTCTATAATTCCAAATAAATGCGAAATGTACTACGCTATGGGCAACTCATAAGCTGGAATCTGTTGGGTGCCAACTTTGAGCATCCTTGGAGGTGTGACACAAGTTTAAAGATCTTATTTACCTTTGTTATCAGCGAATAATATTGTACGAACTTACTAATTTGAGTTTGCTATTTTAACAAGAAGGAGTAAGTATAATAAATGAAGTTATGAAGAATGATGCCATGATTGAGAAAAGGGGAAAGTGTGAAAGAGAAGTAGAAAATAGAGTAACACAAGGAAGAACGGTATTTTGGAGCAATGAAAGCCTTGTTAAGGAGCAGAAGCTTGAGTATGGAAGCAGCGAGAGGATTGCATGAGGATGTGTTGGTGCCGACATTGAAGTATGGATGTGAAACTCTGGTATGGCATAAAAACTAAACGTCACGAGTAAAGCCGGTATCACACGAGAGGTTTTATACTCAACATTAGGCTACATGGTCAAACATTTTCTGGCAACATTTCTGGGATATTTTGCAGTGGTATCAGAAACTAGACTGATGATAGAATGATTTAGGTGACACAATTATATACAAAGTTTAATACATAAACTGCCAGACCAGTGTTGAGGATAAATGTTGAGGGAAAACGCGCTCGTGTGATACCGGCTTCAGAGCAGTTGAATTGGATTTGCTAAGAAATGCGTGTGGAGTTCGAAGGACAACGTGAGAAGTGTGAACATAAGGTAAGCATGTGGAGTTTAGAAGTCGGTAGAGCAAAAGGTTGAAGAAAGGCCTGAAGAAAGAATAGTTAAATGGATTTATTTATATCAATGAAGTGGAAGTAAGAAGGCGTGGAAACTGGAAAGCCAAGAAGATGGTATAAATTATATGGTGTCAGAATGTGTGTTAGAGCGTGAAAAGGGAATGGTTGAAGCAAAAGAATAAGGAAATAACAGGAATGAATGGAGGACGTTCTTTTTAGAGAGAGCAGCCTACATGGTTTCTGGACCCTTTTAAATGACAAACCTGGAAAGTCTTTATCAAAGATGATGTGAAGAGACCTTGTCAGGAAGTATAACATCCGAGGTGAAGCCATTGATTTAGGGGACTGATGAGTGATTGGTGCTTCTGAATGCTTGTGTACTGGCTTTTTGTGGGCGGACTGTTATGTGTTCTTCTCCTGTCACCTCATTTTCCTTTCTTGTGTCTCTTGCTGATCTTCTCTACCCCTTGTGGGAGTAAGGGCTGGCTACTAACTGACTGATTGAAGAAGAATGAAGGGGGGATGAATGGAAAGTAGGAGGAACAGAGAATGACGAATGTAATTATTATGTTCTCTCCACTAACCAACTTTACTCCTAAACTCGATTAATGAAATTAACAAACACATGTGGCAGTCCGGGGATTCGAACCCAGAATAATATTTACATTTCGGAGGTTAGGAGGTTGTGGTTGTGCTGTTCCGAGTGTTGACATAGGCAGGATTTGTCTTGGAGTGTAGGCCTACTGTACAATTGCCCGCACAGTCGCTCATAAAAGTTCCTGGATCCCTCTCATTTTTAATTATAGTATAGGCCTACTGGAATAGATCTATGGGAATTGATATTTGATGGGCTCACACATACATATTACAGATACTAACATTTTTGTCCAACCCACGCCTTAAAAAAAGTCGGCTAGGATAATAGACCACTTGCGAGTTTTAAGCTATACAAAAGTTCAAACTGTAGACATTGGTATTAATACAAAATACAAGCTGAATACGATTTTGTACACACGATAAAGTACATTCTACGTAGTTTTATATTATTTTCATCCAAACAAATTCACCAACTGTCCTACAAGTAAGTTTAAGTGGAGACTAGACAAGTTCCTGGAGACGTTGCCGGATGAACCTTCGGTGCAGGTCTACACGGTGGAGTAAAGGGGCATCAAACTCCATACCCGACCAGGTGTATCTCCAAAGGAGGGACACAGGATGCGGGAGCAGTGGTGGACCACCACGACTGTGAGGCAACAGCTTCTAAACTAAAATAAGGTTCATTAAGGTTCTAATAAAGTTATTTCTGTTATATATAAATGTTTACGGCTTGAACTTCATTTTAACTTGAAGCTCCTAAGTGGTCAATTAGCATTAACCCCTTGAGGATTGAGGATTATGACACATTTTGACAGGTTATTCTGGTTTTCATTAGACGATTATTTTCAATTTAGGAAGAACTTGTGAGAACTAGAGTTAATTGAGATTCCTGGAGATATTTCCTAAAGTGCATAAAATCATCTAATGATTATGAGAATATAAAGTAGAAATGACCTCAATGACCTTAAATACTGACAGTTAATACTGTGCATGCAAATAACATACATGATGAAAGGTAGAGAGAAAGAGGTGTGTGTCGTAACAAGTTTTATTTTCCAACTGTTACAAAACATTCATTATAGTAACATATACACTTAACACGGTACTGTTTATTATAAATATAACCACCACCTTACACAAGTCGCAGAGACCAGGTCAACGAATCCAAGAGAAAATTTTATACAGCATGATGCTTGCGCGAAAATAAGTATGCTTCGCCAGAGTTGCAAAGTTCCTTCACATTAATAGTTCCAAAGTTTGATTGAAAAGGAAGTAAAACAGCGATCCCATAAAATCCGATACGCTCAGAACCCACAATTGGAGTTCAGGCGCCGGATACTCTGAACAATGGTTACGATATTGCATTCTTCTATGACAAACTTATTTATACAACTGATATAGTAGTTCTTGTGCCAGTATTACATGGATAAGATATGACAATAAACACACATAATATGCCGTTTCGTAAGAAGTCGTACGTCTCTCAACATGTGATTACTTCCTAATATAATAAGCTGTTGCATCGTATGTCATAAATATCTCAACAGGTCATAACTTCCTAATAAGCTGCTTCGTCATAGGTCGTAAGTCTATCCTCATGTCATAACTTCCTTATATGCTGTTCGGATTGATTGAAATACTTCTAAAGTTCTCTCCTATTAGCTGTTTCGTCTTAAGTCTCTCAACGTTTCGTAACTTCCTAATTAACTGTGTTGGCATAGGTCGATGTGTCTCAATATGCCATAACTTCTAATAAGATGTTTCATCATAGGTCGTATGTCTCTTGCCAAGTCATAAATTAATAATAGGCTGTCATATCATAGGTCGTAAGTCCCTTAATTAACATGTCTTAAACTGTCTAAAAAGCAGTTTTGTCATAGGTCGCAAGTCTTTCGCCAGGTCATAAATTTAAGTATCTGGGCCCAGTGCTTTATGTCTCAGCAGGGAACAATCAATGGAAAGAACTGAGAACTCTGGCTTTATACAGATGTGATTAGCTCAGTAAATAATGAATGTCTGGCCCCTTCAATTGATGTTTTGAAACGGTGAGCAAGATGGAAAATTATTAGTACTCAAGGAATTATTATACTTCAGCGCATGTGAGTTGCAGGTGGTGTGTATGAGCGAAGTTTTTTTTACATATATATTTTTCGGCATGTTTTTTTATTTTTTTATTATGACTGTATTATTAATATTCTTACTTTATATATATTTTTTTTGCTGCCGCGCTGTGACAGGGGTGTGTGTGAAGGTGTATATACAAAATACCTTTATATCATCATCGGAAGCCATAAGACATGTCTGCCGACCACAGGAAGAGTTTGAGGAAATTTTAATGCAATTCTGTACACTGACTTTTATGTTACAGTTTTTATTATTATAACTTATTGCTGGCAGTTTTGTCAATGTTGTGATGTAGCTTTGTGTGAGTGACCAGATGCAACTCCTCTCAAGAAAATCAAGGCAAGCTAGCAAAGAAATCAGGAAATATAACAGCTTCAACTTTAGATAATAGTAAATAGTATAGCCTACCCTCTTAATAAAGTCAACAAAGAAGATGTAAATTCTAAGCTAGCTTATACATGGGTAACTATAGAAATATTCTCTAACTTCTACTTAGTTAAAATACAAATAAAATGTATTTCTGTCACAAACACAAGGATATCAAAACGGTTACTATAGATCTTTGCTTTTGCTTCTCAAAGTTAAGGCATACACTTCAGGAGTTCTTTATGAAAAATTCATCTTGAACTTCTTTTGCATCAATAGTTTAAAAAATTTCAAATCCCTTGTGCAATCGGCAGCGTGTGAGTGAGTGTACGGAGTTAGAAGGGCGCCCCACACCAGCCATAGACAAAGCAGGAAACTAATAACATAACAACTGCCAAAAAAGATATGTTCACATTCTGAAAAACTGACAGCAAAATAGCCGAAACATAGCACTCGATGGCATTTCACGGTTTGCGTATTTTGCAAAAACTTGATAATCGATTGCGCCTTTCCTTCTTTTTCTCTATCTAGGCTGGGTAGAAGTAGAAGGCGCCCCAACTCTGACACTTGAGTGAGATATATACACGGGTCGTCGAGGTTCCGTCAAAGAGTGCCTCTAATCAGTGCCGTCAAGGCCAAGGCTTCCGTTCTGCTCTCGAAAAAGCCACATTACTGATATGCCCAAAATCACTACATCTATCAGGGAAGTACGGAGGATTAAAATTTGACTACTTAGAATGTCATAGGTATTTGCAAAAAACGAAGCTGAAGGCATTGACGGCACACTCTTTGGGTTCCGCGGTGTGTCGTGAGAGAGAGGAGACATATAAGCACAGTCACGGTCAATCCTTTCCTTTGTGATCTTTTGAACTGTACTCATCCCAAGTGGGATGGTTGAGAGTTCTACCATGGTTTGAACACTTCGAAATTTGACAGCATTGACCAAGTGAGATGGTTGAGAATCCTATCATGTCTCGAATGCTCCAAAATTTGACTCGAGGATCCAGAAATTGAAGGGAATTATTGGTCGTGACTGTACATCACACTAACCTCAACTTCCCCCCCCTCCTACATTACTGGTCACTTTACATGTTGAGTTATGGTAATGCTAAAACTAACAGGCCATTCTCCTTTTTAAAAATGCATTAGTGATCTGCTGTAGAAAAATGGATGCAACACAAAGAGACTGCAGCTACAAGCTCAGTGCTTGCTTCTTGAGCTAAACTCATTACTGATGTCATTGTTAAGGTGTAAATAGTGGTTTATAGTACCATTAACCTTAGCATGAAGCATACATATTACCAAAATTATGCACATACTATACAATCATTTGCATAATATACATTTTGTCTATATAAATAAATATACCTGCTCTGTTTAAAATAATGTGATATATTTATACTGTATATACTGAAGTCTTCAGGTAAAGAGACTTAAGACAGGCGTATCAGCAACAAAGTAAACAAGCCAAAGAAGAAGGGCCCTGAGAGGCTGAGCTGACGCTGCCACAACTATCTGGCTACAGAAAGACTGAGTTGTCCCTACTCTGCCCTCACACTATAGTATTATTATGACCTTCTATCAGGATCCTATAGGCCCACCCGAGCCGGCCTGCCTCCTCTGCCCTGCAGTGTAGTTTGATCTGCCCTGCACTGTTCTGTTCTGTTTTGACCTGCACCGCTATGATCTGCCCTGACCTAACCTACAGTGTTCTTCCCTTCCGTGCTTTGACCTGCAATAACCTAACCTGCACTGTTTGGACCTGCACTATGCTGACCCACACTGCTATAAACTGCCCTCTTCTGACCTGTATCACTTTGACCTGCACTACTTTGACATTCCTTTACGACCTACTCTTCTCTGACCAACACTGCTCAACCTCACTGCCTGCCCTGTCCTGTTCTTTCACACTCAACACATAACATCAACAATAATAAAAGCTGCTGTTAACTATTGTCACGAGGGCCAGTTATCCACATCACAAGATGCAACAGTGCTCGCATTACCTATCCATCCCAAGATCCTAATGCCATCACCCCCATTTACAGAAAACTGCACAGTACCATTCTTCCTGCTCCATCATCAATCGCCTATCCTTTCTTCTGTTTATATCTTAAATAGTACCATTCTGCCTGCCCATACGTTACTGAATGTACCGGATGTCCTTTCTGTTGTCTTTATATTAATTTAGCACCAGCCATAATATGTCCTACTACACCCATTATGCATTAAAACAGAAGGCTAAAATCCTGCACATTTACACTTGTCCATTACACTCCCAAAAAATGAATATGAATGCACAAACAATTATTTCAATAGGGGGAAGCCAAATGTAATTATGACTAAAGCTAGCCATAGAGACTGCAATACTGAAGAAAGATATAGGCTTGATAAAATCACAGTAATGCTCTGAATATAAAACAATTATCTAAAATCCAAAAGAGAGAAAAGCCATGAGATTCCCCAAAATAATAAATTTGCATATTTATTTATATCCTTAGATAGATGTATAGCCGTAAAGAACTAATAATAATAATAATAATAATAATAATAATAATAATAATAATAATAATAATAAGTAGTGAACAGGGATGAGAAGGGCAGGTGATCTTAATCCGGGGCAAGGATCTCGAGACACACACAAGATTACAGGCCATTTTGTCAAAACATACTTTTCGTCTTAGTAATTATGAAAGTGAACTTCAAACTGGTGATTTCCTCATTATAGGCAGTTTAAAAAAAAGCCAGCTAGAAAAAAGTTGATAATCAGGAAACTGTCAAGTGTGGAGATATTTGTAACTGCGAAACAACAAATGATGCCATAAAAACCGTATTATGAGTGATGACTGAAAATGTTTTGTATGAGCTAACCCGAAAATATGTGTTTGAAAAAATGGCCCTATTATGAACAAAGATGACCGTGTATGGACTAATATAAACTAAAATCTATTCACTGTAATTAGGCTAGAAATCGTAACCCCACAACTTCTCATAACTAAAAAATGACGTGAAGAATCGAGCTGATATTTCTGCCGGATAGTAGGAATCAACCGAGAAGTATGAAAACTGACATCCGGTTTGCTCCAGCAGTTTTTGAGTTACAAGAGGTTATTGGCTGTGATTTTTGGCCTGATTTTAATGAATAGACCGTATTCTGAAGAGCACTGATGTATTATTGGGTGCCCAACTTCATAGGAAAAGACTAATGTAGAAGACTTGAGGGTCTGTAGAGAACTGTACACATAACCAATTGGCCAATTTGATTTGCCAACTATGCACCATATAATAGAAAACTGCACAGGCTAAAACTGTCTCAAATGGCGGGCGAATAACGAAAACAATCAGACTCGATGATACCAAATAAATCTTTAAAGTGATTTCATGCCTTTCACTTTAAAAATTTATGGCATAATTGTAACAAAAATGATACGCATACTATTTATTTCAATCGTTTATGTGTACAAATTTAGTACACATAAACAACTGCATTCATTTTTACGTGTATCATTTTTGCTACATTTGAACACCATTTTTTACAGTGTAGTTGCCTGTACTTTATGAGCGCATCTAGTGACTATCTCAACAAAAAACATGAAGAATACCAAACCCATCCTAAATAACTCAAGGACCAAAAGCTTTCAAATAATTATTGCTTACAAGTGGAAATTTACAGTTAAAGGCAACTTACTATCATATCATATCATTTAAGTATTCAAGTTAAACTCGATGATCGATTGTCAACAAATTGATCTGCAAGTATAAATGTCAATCCAGAAACATGAGAAGTTACACAATAAGATATTATACATATTTGGTTACATAAGTAGTTGTAGTAAGAGTATAATTAATCATTCTCAACCCATACATTCCTCAATAATAATAATAACAAGTTGTTTCTTGCTTTCTGCTTGCTGGAACTAAATACAATGTAATGAAAGTTCTCAGATAAACACAATATCTGGTCTCCATCCTGTGATTTGATAGTTTAATTTGGCATAACACCTAAACAAAAATAGGGCCTGATATGAATAACAAGGACATCGTTCTCATGGGCTCTAGTTGTTATTAGTCATCTGAAACAGGGCTCAAAATTAATATCAGTTAAATCCTTTTGATAGACCTCAGTGGCTTATAGTCACTTGTATCTGTTATGTTAAGTCATATCACGTTCCAGCAAGGCAGAAAAACTGGATGTACATAATTATGTACGGTCATCATTATTTGTTTACATTCCACATGGATCATCTTCCAGCATCCAAGGAATACTGTTGACAACAACACTGATATCAATATCGATGCCACCGATACTGATATTACTGTACCCGCCCCATCCCGAAGAACTGCCAACAGACTGCCTTTTCAACCGATACTACTGCCAATAACAATACCGATCTTTCCTTACCCGCCCCATCCTGAAGAACTATACCGACAGCCCGATAAGAGTTATTGTCATTATGCCTTATCACCTACAAATGGGTAGGGGGGAGGTTCAATCCAAATTTCAAATCAACATATACTTCTAAAACTATATAGGTAACCCGGCAGGTGAATTTTGATGCTTAGCGGGAGGAAGCATTTAGGGGCGCTTTTATCGTCAATATTGCCACCGGAATACTTCCTCGTGTTTACTAAGATCCAAAGTAACCATTATTTTTGTATTTTTTTCAAAGATACTTCCCTTCTCCTGTCGGGTTTGCTACTAAGACAAAGACATGATCGATGATATGTTACCTAAATACTAAAAAGATGCATTATTTAATATTATCCTTTAAACAACCAACAAAGCCTTTTTTTTTAGGTTACTTTTATGCTTCTTCACAGACCACTTGAGAGATTTGTACACGAAACGAAGGCGATCTTTTTTCTTCTTTTAATAATATATAAGTACACATCGTCTTGACTACGTGACCAGCTGAGGTTCCGTTGAGGGCTGGTTGGTGCTTGAGCAGTAACTCTGAGCGGTGGGGTTGGAGGTGGGTAAAAACCGACACACTCCTAAACAGCCACAGCTAGAACGGCCGCAGTATTAGAATTAAGCAGTTTAGGTTAGGTTAGGTTAGATTAGGTTTGGTTAGGTCAGGTTAGATTAGGTTTGGTTTGGTTTGGTTTGGTTAGGTTAGGCTAGGTTAGATTAGCTTTAGATGGTTTCGTTTGTTTAGTTAAGGTTAGGTTTGTTGTGGTTAGGACAGGTGAGGTTGCTTAGGTCTTATTACGTTAGGAGATTGTGGCCATTTAGGTTGTGGCCAGTTTAGGAGTGTGGCCATACTTGAAACCGAGGGAGGTGGTGGGATGGAGTTGATGTGCAGAGATACTGTAGGATAAGGTTGTCCAGTGAGAGAGATAGGGATATGGGTCGTCAGTGAGTCGGAACGAGAGACAAAAATCTATGGAGAGAAGGAACGGGTGGGAGCAGGGGGAAGTCGATTATTTTTTAGTAGAAATCAGCGACAGTTGAAGATACATGATGTGGGAGAAGCGAGGGTTGGAGTGGATTTGGGGTTTCTTTAAAGGGTTTATATTCATTAAGTAGAAATCAGTGACAGCTCAAGATACATTATTTTGGAGAAGTCAAGTAGCATTGCAAGAAAGATGGACAACATATTAGTCTGTTGATTACCATGATTACCATTGAAAAGTTTAGTCAAAACAGTGAGGCACCATTTATCTAGAGAAATTCAAAGCATAGAAAACGGTCTGTCATATTCAAGGCTGGGGAGAGGAAGTGCTTGGAGCTAATAGATGTCCATGAAAAAAAGAAGTCAGGTCCAACTACATCTCAAAGTCCTGGTCACATCACCGAATCAGCTGTCTGCTTCGCCCTTGTATCTAAGGAACACTTACAATCGACTACAAAGACACTACTTGTAAGATAACTGGCTACAATCCACTGATGAACTGTGTCAACTTACTACATGAGATCCAATATGCTATGCAGTTTAAGCAAGTCTAGCAAAATATACCTTTGGCACAGTGATAACCTTCTCTCGTCACTCACCGAATTTATAGTAACCAAGAGAAGGGTCCTTTCACTCGTTTCTCTTATGGCGGCGTCAAACGGGCAGTCTTTTTTGGCGTTTTTGCTAGCCTGTGGCCAATTTTGGCAATATTTTTCCACCACATTTCCAGTTATATAGCATTCAATTACCTGATTTATGCATGATTGCCATCAACTTCAGGTACTATTTTAATACTAAAGGGATTTAATCGACTAGTGTGATGGACTTTTACTAGAGTGAATCAATTGATCGATGTGATTGACTTAGGCGTTTGTATCCATGAACCGCAAGCCAAAATCGGATATTGGCTAGTAAAGACGCTGGAGAATACCCCCGTGTGACTCCGCCTTAACTCTACCTTACCGTCCGCCACCAGAACGTGATATGTAGTACAGTATACAGCCAATGGTGTGGCTGCACTAGTAGCAACAAACTACGCTGTCCACAAACTAATCATGCTTTGATTCCTTCTCTGACGTGAGATGGAGAGAGAAATGAGAAAAAAAAGAGTGAATTGGATTGTCAGTTTGGATTTCGTCATGAGGTAATACTGTAGTGAAGATCCATTGATTTGAAAGATCCATCAGTTTAAAAGATCCTTCCTTCGATATCCTGTTCTACTTTTAAAACACCCACCTAAAATCACTGGTATTGTAAGGGGCTTGGGGGAAGAGGGAGAGACACTGCAGCGCTAGATGTGACTTCTTGTGACTGTACGTTAACGAAAATTTGTCTGCATTTACAGGAAGAGGCACTAGGATCTTGACTAAAAGTTTATGTGGGTGACATCGCACCCGAACTTTGCTATCTGGCCACTAGAGGTCTCGATTAGGAGTGATCGTACCGGTTAAGAATAGTCGCGCGAGCTTGAGTTTACACATTTAATTTGTTATTTTCTAGCTTAATAATAGCCCCAAATCTAACCTAACCTTTCCTAAATATACTGGGTAATTAGGAGAATCTTTAGGAAAGGTTTGATAAGGTTTGGGGGTTATTTTAAAGCTAAAATATATAATATCATAATTCAGTCTATGCAGCTATTCTTAACTGGCTCCAGGAGTGGTGGGGAGTGGGGGGGATTTCGTTGCTGGTTTCATAATGTAAACATAAGAGTTCTACCATATGTCTTTTTCTTCATGTGTATGTAATGCTTATGTAAACTTTGATTTACAAGAGAATCGTTCTTCCTCTTAACGTCTATATAGAGATTCATATGTAAAAGAGGCTAAACCTACGTAGGTCATCTATTAATGGATCGTAGTGACAAAAGTGTATCCTATAAAGTTGACGATCACAGCACTTGAATGATTGCTCACATTCTTTAACGCCCGGCGCTCACGATGGCAACCCTGGCTAATAAGTTCCGGTCATTTTCAATAAGACCTTCGCGGCATTAGTACTCATGATTTTCAGCCCAAACTTTCAGAATACACTGAAAATTATGAGTAATAACTCAGTGAGAGTGTTATTTAAAATGACCTTAAGTCCCTCGGTAATATTGTCACTAAGGGCACGTTATCGCGAGCCAATTGCAGCAGCGATTGATGTCGATTTTGATCAGCACTGTGACTGTTATGGCGAGCCAACTGAATCTGTCTGTACCAGCGAGGCATTTTTAGTCTGCGGCAAAACGAATAGTAGAATGATAGTTTCACAATTATGATAATAGAAAACGGTTATTAGGTGACCCAGGCTCACTCATACAGCCGTTCAACTGATACCGATTTCAAATGTTTGTTGCAAATAACGTATAATGATAAGGAAAAAGATAGCTCGAAAAATGTTCCTGTAATCAGAATATGCTACAGAGTATATAAGAACATGCTGCTTTATATGCGTTATGAACTTGATCGTATTTGTTTTGGAATGTAACAAAGAAACTGATTTAATCATTGAACAATATAAGATACATACTCGTTCCATCACAAGCCATATCAAGTATATGAAATTGTAGTATTGATTCAGTCGGCTCACGATAACGCGCTTAACTCAACATACGATCTACCAAAATTCTCGTATCACTTCTAACTTACAAATAATAAAAGGCTACAACTAAACATTCAAAATAAAATACTGTCTAGCAAACTGCTCAAAAAATTAAAGTCTATACATTTTGTTTCGGGCCAAGTCCGAGCTATAGAAACATGACGACAAACCCTTAAACATTATCTCATTTGCAATCTTATTTCTTGTCTTGGGATATGACGAATACGAAAAAACAAAAGCTATTTACTGATTGCTAAGACAAAGTAAAATAGTTCACACTAATCACTACTGTACTCTCTTTATTAATATTTTTTGTTTTACCTTAACTTCAGTATAAATAGAAACGACTAAGACTAGAGAGAGAGACTAGTTCGCCGGGCGGAGAGACTCGGTTACTGCCTCTGGCACCCCGTCACGAGAAAGACCTATACACGATGAACTCCCACTCAAACTACATTTATAATAATTACGGATACCCTCACAATAATAATAATTCCCCCTCCCAAAAGTTCAACTAAGAAGATAATTACAAGTATCCTCAATTACTCTTATTCCTATGTTTTGAGAGATATGGGATAAATCACTTCTATATGCTTGAGTAAGGAAAGTTCTTATGGGGGAAAGGGGGCGTTAATAGTTACAATAATCTTAAAAACTACCAAAGATTTACGATCACCACATAGTATCTGTACGACACTTTCTCTCATTTCTACGATACTGAAATGGTCTATATCGTTATTAAGATAACTAATTAACATCATTCTCATTTTCTCTGGCATTAATAACCCACATATGCTACCTATTCAATATGATAATGTCTTCTGTAAAGCTTAATGATCTATTCATCTATAGATCTTTGCAGATCCTAGAATATAGTCTCTAATTATGTTTTAACATCAATCTGGTTAGCCTATACAGTATATATCTGATATTCAAGGAATTCTGACAATATCAAAATACCACAAAAATTTCCATCCAGTTTTATAGCGCATCATTTTAAAGATCCCATTCTGAATTTGTCTCATCTACTTGAATGATGTAATTCATACATCTACTGTGTCGCTTCTACTATTCTCTTCTGTTATTTACTTTTGTCTAGAGAAATGACAAATGGTGACACTTTGATTAAACACGAAACTACCAGTAATGAAAAATTGAAAGAAAAATATGACATACACAGAACGGTAAAGTCGTGACAAGAGTACACAATAGTATTGCTTTTAAAGGGGGTGGGGGGAGGGCCGTATATATGGTACATATATTTATTAGTTTCGTCCTGTCAACCACAAGGCCCATGTTTCTATGGTTTGTTATATTACTCTTGTTAATATATCTTTGTTTTATCTTGGGGAATATCAAAGCCACGCCCAACCTTAGTCAGTGAGGAACAGGAAAAGGATCAAGGAAGTAAAGCTTTGAGAATAGATGACTCTCTTGACAGAGAGAAAATGCGAAGCAATGATAATTTAGAGAGAGTTGGGGAAAATATGAGAGCGATGATGAGGCGTAGGGAAGCTGAGGGGTGTAGGAACTAGAGAAGAATGGGAAGAAATGGTGGAATGTGATGGAGGCAGGGAGTTGAAGGGAGCTGAATTGGAGAGGAGAGGGAACCGAGAGGAGGGAGTCGGAGCCATGAGTGGGAGAGGTGTCGAGGTAAGGATGGTAGGACCAGCCTGGGAACTGGCGGGGTAAATGAAGGGATTAAGATGAGAAATAGGAAGGTGAGGGGGAGGAGCCATTGAAGGCGTAGTCAGGTGCATATGGGATGAAGATGTTTGGTATGGGTGAATCTTGCGACGAGGCGAGTGGCCCGGATGAGAGGAAGAATGCATGCGATCTGATCGGTGAGAGGAGCGAGAAGAGTTGAAGGAGTGTTGTGTTGGAGTATGGTTAGGGTGGGAACTCATAGGGGAATGCTGGAAGGTGTAACCGGAGGAAGGGGAGGAAAGAGTGCGTTGCTGCGAGTTAGCGTTGGAGTGCTGCGGAGGGGTGTGGGTGGTGCGTGGTGATGGGTGACAGGCATAGGTGGTTCACTGCGATCCCCCCGCCTCTCCCTCCCCCTCCCCCTGTTCGCCCTCGGTCTGTGTGTTCATGGGTGAGGTACCATTCATCATCTCGGAGGTGCCCTCACCCTCGTCTTCACCGCTCACACCATTCTGGAAGAAAGGGCACATGTAAGTACGGAGGCTACATGGAAGAATAAGGGGTACTGTATGAGGGATGCACATAAATACCTACACTACTTGTAAGAGGGCCACAGGTAACTTTATTAAATAGTTTGCAAATCTACTACATACAATAGACCTACTGTAATTATCCCAATAATTACAGCACCATATACGGAAGTTGGGGACTACACACATGTATGGGCTACAACACAAGCATGGGAGTTATATGTATATATGGGGAAACACCCACCCACAAAACCGTATTCTTCAAAAAATAGTTTGCAAATCTACAATATATAGGCCTACATGTAAAAAAAAAAATACTGCGTATCACTATAAAAAGATAATTGTATTTAGAAATTCTAGACGAGTTAATCAAAACAATAGTTGATTAACCCCTTCATCACCATGACGCCTTTTTATCTTTAATTCTGGCTAAAATAAGATTATTTTATACAACTTAAGAAGGACCTATGCTACCAAGAAGGTTTATTGAGATTGTATTTACCCATTTGAGTTGCATAGGTAGATTACAAACTAAAGAAAATTGTCTAATGGCAACCAGAATATGATAACAATTACGTAATGGTGGTGTAGGGGTAAAAATGTGATATACTGTACTTAATTAACTTTATAAAAAACACATTTAATGATATCCAATGTACTGAAACATCAATTTGCATAAGCTAGTTACATATTAGTTTGTATTATGAAATTACAATTGCATGCTACACTATAAGTATTATGATGAAAATTCTCAAATGCAAAATGCATATTCTTTCAAACTAATATATTCTAATAATTTAAAAAATCAGGATACAAATCATAGCAATTAAATAAAACCTTGATACAAACCTCGTTTCGTTACCCTCATATAATCCAAGTTTTGTCTAAGTGTCACTTTCCCTTCCTTCACAATTGCTTCTATATAGAGTATATGCAGAAAGTTCTCTACCATAATAAATTAACTGCATTCTTTCAACTGCCCTCTTCATTCTCTCATCATATATCCTTTCATTATTCTGAAGTTTCCCCTTGTCTTTCCCCACTTAGCTCTGAATTTTTTCTTCATCTCTTCCACACACCGCTCTTAAGTCTTCCTTTGTTTTTTCTCATAATGTATAGTCTGAATTTATACTTCATCTCTCCTTAGTCTCTTCCTCAGCCTCCTTTAGTCTCCCCTGGCATCACTCCGCATTTTCTCTTCCGCTTTGCTTAATACATCTCTTCGCGTTTCCCTTCGCCCCGTCTTCCCTGCGATCGTAAATACATGTCTCCCTGCCCGTTACCGTCTTTTCTCACCTCTTCTCTCTTCTCTGCCCCCTCTCGTCTCACCTCATTTTCTTCTTCCTGACTGCCCTTCTTTATGTCTTCTCACCCCTAGTCTATTTGTTATCGTTCCCGGGCGAGGGGTGCGCGTGGAGTTTATACATTAGCTATGATACTTTAGGTTCGTATCGCTCGTATTTCTCAGGCCCTCCTTCCTTCTCTTTTTTTGTTGTGCTTTCCTTCCTTCCTTCATACTTTTTTCTTTCCTCCTTCCTTCCTTCTTGTTTTGCTTTCCACCCTTCCTTCTTTTATTGCTTTCCTATCTTCCTTAATTCTTTTGTTACTTCCTTCATCCTTGTTTTCTTTCCTCCTTCCTTCCTTCTTTTTTTCACCCATCCTTCCATTCTTTCCTCCCCTTCTTCCTTCTTTCCTCTCTTCCTTCCATCCTTCTTCTCCTTCTTCCTTCCATTCTTCCCTCCCCTTCTTCCTTCTCTCCTTCCATTATGTACAGTCGGGCACAAAAGCCACGTCCCTCCTTCACCACGTCAACACCATGCCTTTGCCTCTATTTGTGTTCTGGTGCTGGTTTTTCTGGCCCCCCCTTCTCTCTCTTGTTTAGCCCCATTGGCTTTTAGATTTTAAGATGTTCGGCCCATTAGTTTGGCAATTTTAACACCTTTCCCCACATTTCGTTGTCAATTTTAAGACCTTTCGTGCCATTTAGGTGTCGATTTTTTCCTGGCGAGCGATAGTGAGCCTGAAATGTTAAGAACCGGCCTTTGGCCGAGACATTTTTCTACCAAAAAATTTACAAATTTATGTTGAAGGGGGGTCTAGGGTGTGTTTTTCTAAGCTTGATGGAGATCTAGTGAAGAAACTAAGAAATATAGGAACAATTGAATTAATAGACCGAACAAACGGCCCATCTCCCCTTAAGACTTGAATGATTATGACAAGGAATACAGGAACATTAACATGAAATAATATTGTTTTGGCTATTTTTTCACTTCCAAAGACATATTTTATACTATAAACCATAATTATAGCTATACATATACAGTAATAAAGACTAAAAAGAATGGACTCTGCTTTCCTTTGACACCCTAATCATGGGAAGACGAAGTTGTTGTTGTAATTCCCTAGGCTACCTGGCCGAACAGCCCCGACAAGACGAAGTAAATTTGAATGGTGAAATAAATTGAACTGAGTGCTGGGGAGGACTGAATTTATTTTACTAGTGAAGAAGGGTATCTTAGTTTATGTTGACTAAGCAAATTTACTCATTTCTAGAACCATTAATGGAAAAGGGTCATCTCATTATGTCACCTTCAAACTTTAAACAAATCCTGGAGAGCATTAAATATCCCATCCCACATTCATAGCATGTGTAGTCTCTATCTATCTATTGCCGGACGCCGTGACCCATGAACGAAACGCCCCAATGCACCTCTGTCCCCAGTCAGTCGACGACCCTCCTCCCAACCAGCACCGCTTTCACGCATATACTTCTTAACTCCATCCATCCACCTCACTCTTGTAAACTCTCTTAGTCATTCTTGCTTTCCATACGTTCCACATGGCCGAACCATCTCAAGGTGTTCCTTTTCACACTTTCCAGCACATCTACAGCCACACCACATATATATTGTATCCACCATTGTGCAGTCGCCTACATTAGTTCTGCTCATCTCTGTGTGGAACTAAAAATGGTAAGAGTGTATCTCCAATCATCATCTGTGTTATCTCTATGTATCGCCAATCATCTCCTGCGTGTTCTCTCTGTATTTCCAATCATCTCCTACAGTATTGTTGTTGTTGTTCCCCAGGCTGTCTGATCGAACAGCCACAAGGTCCCGAGCAAGGCCAAGGCCATAATCGAGCGCCGCCACAGAACCCTCCCTGCTTACCACTAAGAAAGCCCAGGTGACCAAAGCCGCTCCCAGGCGAGGAGGTGAGGAGGGTGCGGAACGCCTGGGACACCGAAGCCTCACCCAAGGTCCTGTGCCCCTCAACAACTATGAAGGGAAAGTTGAGGGGCAAAGGAAAAATGTGACGCTTCATCTCCTGTTTGTTCTCTCTGCACCTCCAATCATCTCCTGTGTGTTCTCTTTGTATCTCCAATGATCTCTTGTTGTTTTCTCTCCATAACTCCGATCATCTCCTGTCTGTTTTCTCTGTAACTTCAATAATCTTGTTCCGCGTCTCAGTTCCCCGTCCCCCTACTTATACAGCTCACCTCCTTATGCAGGGCTTCAGGGAACACATCCTCTACCTTCATGATGTCTCCAGTCCCAGTGTCAGTCTTTTCTGGCTTATCTTTTCGCTTTTTATATCCAATTTTCCCCTTGCTTCCATTTCCATGGTGTTTTCTGTGTGTATCTCCAATAATACATACATACATATATAAATTTAAAGACTGAGTACTCCACACAAAGTGCGGCTTCGGTCTCACGTTCTAATGGCGGCGCTCCAGGCAGTCCTTTTCAGAGCTGCCTCACTTTTTAGTTTTTTTAATTCACGATCATCTCCTGCACTTTCTCTCTTTATCCCCAATCATCTCCTTTCTTCCAGTTTTCCCCTTTTTTCCATTTCCCCAGTGTTTTCTCTCAGAATCTCCAATCATCTCCTTTCTTATAATTTTCAATTATCCCAATTCTTCCATTTCAACAACGTTTTATCTCCAATCATCTCCTCTCTTCCTTCAGCGTCTCCATTCCTCCTCCCCCTACCTACCCTGCTCACCTCCTTTAGTAGGGGTGCAGGGGACACATCCTCTACCTTCATGATGGTCTCCCCCTCGCCGCTGGCCTCGCCCCCGTTGGTCTCAGGGGTCACGACGGGGGTGCTCAGGTCGCCGCTAGCCATCCCATCCTCAGAGGAAGTCGCAGTGGCGCCATCCTGTTGGAGGAGCAGAGGATTAGGCATAGTTCAGGCAGGGGGTTTGGTATTATTCAGGCAATGGTTAACCCTTTCAGCATACGAGAGTTAAAGGGGTGTCACAGAGTTTTTATCGTCACCATTCGATGGTCAAAATTTTTCCGGCAAAAATTATGAGATCTTTTGCTTTGGTATTACTAGACTGAATATAGATAAACAAAAGTGACAGCATTACTTAAAAAGTATATCTCATAAATTGCTAGACCAGTGTTGAAGATAAATGTTGAAGGAAAATATGCTCGTGTGATACCAGCCTTAGTCAAAATGCGAACAAATGACCCTATTTATCTGACCCATTTGCCTGCCAACTATCTTGGCTTGATTTATAAGAGCCCAGCTGGTACATGTTAAGAGGGTAAAAGCGAACAAATGACCCTGTATACATGACCACTTGACCTAGAACTGACATGGCCTTTTTCCAGAGCCCAGATGATAGATGTTAGGGGGTCTCACGGTGGAGATTGTAGGCACCAATTGAGCAGGTCAGTACCCATTTTTTTTTGTTATCGTAGTTTAACCAGACCACTGAGTTACAAAAGTAACTCTCATAGGGCTGGCCTGAGCCAAAGCTAAGGATTTGACAATATTAGGGAGAAATCCCGAGCTCTTAGGGAAAGTTAGAAGCTGTACAGGATGAGACATAATAATAAGATCTTACGAAGGAGTGAACAGGATGCATGGAAACGAACAATAGGATAGATGGAGAAGGATGGTTTATCTATCTATCTATTGCCGGACGCCGTGATCCCCGAAGGGATGGCCACGAACGAAACACCCCCATGCACCTCTGTCCCCAGTCAGTCGACGCCCCTCCTCCCATCCAGCACCACCATTGCTCATATACTTCTTAACTCCATCCTTCCACCTCTCACTCGGTCTACCTCTCCCTATCTGTCCTTCCACCTCACTCTCGTATACTTTCTTAGTAATTCCCTCGCTTCCAATACATTCCACATAGCCGAACCATCTCAAGGTGTTCCTTTTCACACTTTCCAGCACATCTTCATTAACACCACACCTCTCGTACTTCCTCATTCTTCTGTCTATCCCTCCATGTAACTCTGCACGCACTTCTCAAGTAACTCATTTCCACCTCTATCACTCTTTGTTTGAGTCTCTTCACCAACGTCTATGCTTCGCTCCCATTAGTCAATGTCGGGATTACCACACTGTCATGCAAGGACTTATTTACTTCCATGCTGACCACCCTATTTCTTGTTACTGCTTTCAGCGTTCCTACAACCCTCTTCCCCTGTTGCACCCTCTCCCGCACTTCTTCATCAATGGTGTGTCCATCAAAATGCCAGAGTAAGTCTTCCTGCCAAAATATAGAGTACATAACTGAGCGTAAAGTGGGCATTCAACAAGAACATAACAAATTGTTAGAGGGACACTACAAGAATGACAGTCCGGACGAGGGTCATGGGGCGACAACATTAAGTACCCATGTGTTAATCTAGTATGACCAATGCATAGTCGAGTCAGCAAAACTTCTAGAGCACGGGAGGGTTGTAGGAAAGAGTGCCATAAATAAGGTGAGTCTTTAATAGAACATAATTTGTTATCAGGAGACTGAGCTGTCCACAGCAATCGCCACCTATGCCGAATAACACAATGTAAGGACGCCAACCAGTCCTCCACCGGAAGACGAGTCTGAGCTATTGGCAAGGCAACAGCCGCTTTTGCAGAGCGGTCAGCCTCTTCATTACCTTCGACTCCTACATGGGCTTGTATCCAACAGATTTGAATCCAGCGGCCAGTAACATGGAGGTAATTCAGGGAACGTTGAATGCGAGTATCAAGTTTGTGTCGAGGCCAAGGGGAGGCCATATGGGCATATAATGAGTTACTGGAGCTCCAGTTTCATTTACCTGGCTTCCTCCACTGTTTCATTTGTGCCTCACCTACACAGAGAGTAATCCAGCTCCTTAACCCTTTCACGCACATATGACGCAGAGGTTGCCAGATTAGCAATAAGAAATAGAGTTCTCTCACTCTTATAATTACCTCTCCAAAATTAGTTTTCTGCCACAGCTAACTCAAAGACAACTGCAGAGGTTGAAGTACCTAAACTAAAGGTTTCTAAATACCCCTGATGGTAACAAAGGCTTTAAAGTATCCCTAATAGGCTCAAAATCGCGTCATATGTCGGAGAGGGTTAATCCAGCTAACTCTCACAAACACCTCCTCCTCCTATACATTTCTCTACACTTAACAAGCTCACACTTCTATCCAACACACCTAAATTATCTCTAGTTTATCTCGATTTTGGCTCTCAGTCACTCATTCAAACTTGGGGGGGGGACACTTGTCGCAGGCAGCTTTGCCTTTTGTCTCCTTCATTCATGTAGAAAATAACAAATATAGGCTCAGTTTGCCACCTAACTGACCTGACCTGATTGCATAGAGCCCAGTTGGTGGATGTTAGGGAGTTTAAGCTGATAATGACCCTATATATTATATACAGTATATACTGTATAACCTTTTTTGTCTTCCAACTGACCTGGCCTGATTCCTTAGTGCCCAGCTGGTAGATGTTGACCATGTGGGCGGCCTGGGCGTGAACCATCAGATCCCAGGCTGAGGCAAAGTTTTCCTTGCATAGGGCGCACAGCAGCAGGGCGCTCTCTTCTGAAATAATGCCTTGGATTAGTTTTAGATAATAATATATTTAACAATAAATTTAACATGACTGATAATACAATATAATAGATGCAATATGAAACAAGAGCAAAGTAAATAGGTTATCACACAAGAGCTTTTATCTTCAACATTCGAAGGTCAACATTCTTCCGACAACATTTATGGGATCTTTTGCACTGGTACTGAAAACGAGACTAATCGCAGATTACTTTAGGTGTCGACATTGTTTTTATAAGTTTCCCTTCAAAGCCGCCAGACCAATGTTGACGATGAATGTTGATGGAAAAGGTGCTGTGTGATACCCGCATAACATAAATAACATAACATACATACATTTAAAGAACGAGTGCTCCACGAAGTGCGGTTCCGGTCTTACATTTATAAGAATAAACTCAGAAAAGTTGACAGAATTAATTTAAACACCATATGAGGAGGAGCACTTTATTGACGTTTCGTATATAGTTTCATCAGGCCAAGCTAATTGGTTTGGTAAAGCATATGCGAAACGTTGTCAATAAAGTGCTCCTCTTCATGTGGTTTTTAAATTCATAACATGACAAAACATAGATATAGATGACAGACACTTTCCTCTCAAATAACACTTTCATTCAACCGGAATTCATAGGAGTATAATAATAATGTCCTTGTTTCTGTCTTCTTTCGATATATTATATATATACAGTATATTATATATTTTTTCTTAACTGATGGATGTTATGTTAAGATATTCACATACAGTACACTTCATATCATGTGTTGAACTGGACAAAATATAAGTGTAATAATATGTTCAAACAAGTACATGATTTCCAATACCTACGCCTCCCACTATCCCCACTACATCTCCACCAATACCCTCCTACCTCACAATCCGGGTCTTCCATCAATCCCCACTACTATCATCCCTCCCCACCACATCTCCACCATTACCGTCCTCTTTTCCACCCCCACCACCCCTATACCACTATTTAGTACCCCTTCCACCCTCCACCACTACTCTCATGCCTTCCTCCCTCTCTCACCACCACTACCCCATCCACCTACCACCATCTCCACCAATGATCTCTGCTCTTCCTCCCTCTGTCAACACCTTCACACCCAACACCCCTTCACCACCAATACACTCTTCCCTTCCCTCCCTCTTTCACCACCACCCCACCCTCCCTTACTTCCTATCTCACCACCACCCTCCTCCCTTCCTCCCTCCCACCACCACCCCTCCCTCCAGCCCATCCAACCTTTCACCAACCGTCTTATGCTAATCCCAAACTTTGCAATATCGATACTACAGAAAAACAATAACCATTTACTCAGCCGGCAAGATTGGAAGAGGGAAGAAGGAGAGGCGATGGCGGGTCGCTTTAAGGGGGGTCACCGCATTTTTTTTTTTTTTTTATCTTTCTCTCCTCTTCTCTTTCCCTGGCTTGTATCCATTCGGCCCCATTTAGTCACCTGTTTTAAGACGTTTATCCCCATCCAGGTGTCGATTTCTTCGCGAGCCAGCATTGTATGGAGAAATCCGGCTTCGCTGGAGACATTTTTCTATCGAAAAATTTACAAATTTAGCTTGCTGTCAAAACAAAAACATATATATGCTGGCTCGCTACCGCTCGCCAGGGAAATATTGACACCTGGATGGGGGTAAACGTCTTAAAACAGTAGGCTGAATGGGGCCGAATGGATACAAGCCAAAGAGAGAGGGAGGTAAAGAGAAAAGAAGCGATGAGGGCTCCCTTTAAAAAAAAAAACGAAAACAAAAACGAAACAAGCGCGCTCTCTTTCCGGCAACATTTTAACTGGTAATTCAAATATGGTCGTCTCGGAAATCAAGTTTTATCGGAATTTAAACACCTAAGCTAGTATACCGCCCGTTTAGTTTCCGATATTAAGGGGAGACTGGCCGTTTGTTTGGTCTATTAATTAATTTATTCATATATTTTTTAGTTTCCTCCCTAGACATCTATCAAATTAAACAAAAAATCCATTAGATCCCCCTTCTAAAATTAATTTGTACATTTTTCGGTAGAAAATTTCCCGGCCGAAGGCCGGTTCTTCCAACATTTCAGGCTCACTATCATTCGCCAGGGAAAAAATCGACACCTACATAGCACGAAAGGTCTAAATATTGACGAAGAAATGGAGCGAAAAGTCTTAAAATCGACTAACTAATAGGGTAAACATCTTAACATTTGAAAACTAATGGGGCTAAACATGAGAGAGAAAGTGGTCCAGAAAACCGGCCCATCTCCCGATCTATTATCTATATTCTGCTTAATTTCATCTGACGGTAAATTGAATCCCCCAGCAGCTAATTTCTCGATACTTGATGGACAAAATTATGAAACCACTATGTCTCTGCATCATATTAAGACCAAGTTTTTATAATCAGCACCATATTTCACTACAAAATCTTCAAAATAACTGAGAAATCTTGATGGGAACTTTGCATTTTACCGCCAGTTGAAAAGAAAACAGAGTAGAGTAGCCGATATAAAGGCAGGCTCTCCCCCAGGCATTATGTAAACAAAAACAGTTGCTGACGAATATTGCCGGGGATAAGACAGGCCCCATGTAACGCCTAGTACAGTATTAAGGGGAGATGGACGTTTTTCTGGCCCCCCTTCATCCTCATGTTTAGCCCCATTATTATTAAGATTTGTTGACGTTCGGCCCATTAGTTTGGCGATTTTAAGACTTTTAGCCCCATTTCTTTGGCAATATTAAGAGTTTTCGTGTCATTCAAGTGTCGATTTTTTCCTGGCGAGCGTTAGCGAGCCTGTAATTTAAGAGAAACCGGCCTTAGACCGGAACATTTTTCTATCGAAGAATGCACAAATTTATCTTGAAGGCGGGTCTTAGGGGGTATTCTTTTTAAACTTGAAATAGGTCTAGGGAGGAAACTATGTTTTTTTATAAAAGATACATAGATGAGGAAATAAATACGCCCATCCCCCCTTAATCCTCTTACTCTTGCTTCGAACCAAGAGGAACTGATTAAAATGAGAATCAGAAACTTTGGAAACTGCTCGTACCCTGTGCAGAATTGGATGTCAACTTTTCTTTTTTCTTTAATTCGTATCGTTCAGGATTTCTTTACCCATGGATTTAACCGTGTTTTGTATATATATATATATATATATATATATATATATATATATATATATATATATATATACCTGTATATATATATATATATATATATATATATATATATATATATATATACAGTATATATATATATATATATATATAGTATATATGATAACAGTATGAACAAATGGGAATTAAAGGAAAAACATTGTCTCAACCACTTTTGCTCTCTCTCTCTCTCTCATTACCAAATATAACAATAAAGCTTACTGTCACAGCTTACCAGATGAGAGATTTAGTCCGGTGTGTGTGTGTGTGTGTGGAGAGAGAGAGAGAGAGAGAGAGAGAGAGAGAGAGAGAGAGAGAGAGAGAGGAGAGAGAGAGAGAGAGAGAGAGAGAGAGAAGGCATTGGGTGATGGCCAAAAGTTAATGGTTTCTATTCTGTTACCAAATAAACGTATTGATGAGGTTACCTCTATTTCCGTCCTTTAATTTGTTATTTGTTATATTAATCCTCCTTACAATCAGATAGACAGCGATGATGATGATAATGATGATATTAATAAAACACATAATAAAACTAAAACCCACGCAAACAAAAATAATCCCAAACATACTGTATAAGAACCATAACACAATAAATAAACAAACAAACTAAAACCCACACAAACAATATATGATCCCGAACAAATAAGAACAATAAAAACAATAAAACAATAAATACAAAACAAAGAAACACACACACACACTAAAATACACGCAAACAAAAACAATCATGAATAAATAAGAAAAATAACACAATAAATAAAAACAAACAAACTTAAACCCTCGCAAACAAATATGATCCAGACAAAAAACAACAATAACACAGAGAAACAAAACCCTAAAACCCACGCAAACAAATAAGAAACCGAAAAAATAAGAACAATAACACAATAAATAAACAAAACAATAGAAACTAAAACCCGCGCAAACAAAAATGACCCCGAACAAATAAGAACAATAACACAAAAAAACAAAAAAAACAACAACAACACACACACTAAAACCCAAGCAAACAAAAACGATCATGAATAAATAAGTATAATAACACAATAAATAACACAAACACACTAAAACTCGCGCAAACAAATATGATCCAGACAAAAAAACAACAATAACACAAATAGAGAAACAAAACCCTAAAACCCACGCATACACATAAGATCCCGACAAATATAAGAACAATACAACAATAAAAACAAAATCAAAATACGACTCAGGCAAACAAAACTGATCCAGACTAAAAAGAACAACAACAGAAGCACCAAGGAAGGCGAGGCGGGCGCGGAAAATGGCGAAATTAAATTAAAGGGGAAGATGGGCGCATTTATTTCTTCATTTTATATATATTTGTATGATTGTTTTTGTTTCCTCCCTAGACCTCCATCAAGCTTATAAAACACCCACCAACACCCTCCTTCAAGATAAATTTGTACATTTTTCGATAGAAAAACGGCCGGTTGCTCTTAAAATACAGACTCGCTTTCGTTCGCCAGGAAAAATCGACAACTAAATGACGCGAAAAGTCTTAATATTGACAACGAAATGGGGTGAATGGTCTTAAAATCGCCAAACTAATGGGCCGAACGTCATAAAATCTGAAAACTAAAGGGGCTAAACACGAGGAAGAAGGGGGACCAGAAAAACGACCCCTCTCCCCTTAATGGGCAAGAGAAAAATCCGCGAAAAAACTGGAAATGGCTCGAACCAGGTGAGCAGTGCAAAAATCTGGGGGACACGGTAAAAGGGGGGGGGGGGGGGGGTTTCTGACCCCCCCCCCCCCCCCCCTCCTTCTCCCTCATGCTTAGCCCTATTAGTTTTCAGATTTGAGGACGATTGTTTCCTGGCGAGCGATAGCGAGCGTTTAATTTAGGAGGAACTGGCCGGGAAATTTTTCTACCGAAAAATGTACAAATTTATCTAGAAGGGGTGTCTTGAGGGTATTTTTGAGCTTGATGGAGGTCTAGGGAGAACTCTAAAGAAATAATATGCAAATAAATATATCGACCAACAAATAAACCCTACCTACCGAGTTTCGCTCCATTAGTTTATAACATTTATGACGTTTCCCTCATTAGTTTGGCGATAGTAAGACGTTTCACCCTTTAGTTTGACGATAGTAAGACGCTTCATCCCATTCAGGTGTATTTTTTTCTGGGCGAGCGATAGCGAGCCTTTACTTAAAAAAAAAAAAAAAAAAAACGGCCTTCGGCCAAAAC
>JBAKBP010029640.1:0-26853 GCA_037953745.1 Lithodes maja
CTTGCTAAAAAATTTGCTAATGATAGATTAAAATCCTCACAAAATGACGAAGAACGGGTGAAATTTGTAGAGCTACGACGCAAAGCCAAAAAGTTAATTAAGCAAAGTAAAAAGACCTTAGAGTTACATATTGCGAATCAAAGTAAAACAAACCCGAAAGAATTCTATAGTTATATCAGAAAGAAAAAAGTAGTTACTTCAACTGTTGGACCGTTAGTCGATGAAAAAGGAGAATACACCAAAGACGAAGTAAAAATGAGTAATGCCCTCAATACCTTCTTTGCATCAGTTTTTACAACAGAAGACCTCAGTGATATCCCTACACCATCGCCGATTCAGATTGATAATTCAGATGTTCTAAGCAATATCACCGTTATAGAGAGAGAAGTATTGAATTGTTTAGATAAACTCAAGGTAAATAAAACGCCAGGACCTGATACAATCTCGCCTAGAGTTCAAAAGGAAGCTAAGAATGAGCTCTCCAAACCACTGACATTACTATTCAATAAATCCTTGCAGTCTGGAACTATGCCTGATCAGTGGAAGCTAGCCAACGTAACACCGATATTCAAAAAAGGCAGCAAATCCCTACCCAGTAACTCGTCCAATTAGCTTAACCTCAGTTGTATGTAAAATGCTAGAAACGGTCATCCGAGACAGACTCGTAAATCACTTAGAGGAAAATAACATACTTAAAGATACTCAACACGGCTTTCGTAAAAAAACGTTCCTGTTTAACAAACCTCTTAGACTTCTTCCACGATATCCTCAACCTCTACGATGAGAGTAAAGCTGTAGATATTATATACCTTGATTTTCAAAAGGCCTTTGACAAAGTTCCCCACAAACGTTTACTGCTAAAACTAAAAGCGCATGGAATACAAGACGGTGTGTTGAAATGGATAGCAAATTGGCTCAGCAACAGAAAGCAAAGGGTAGTCATAAACGGTAAGGCATCTAAATGGACCAATGTAAGTAGCGGGGTACCCCAGGGATCGGTACTAGGACCAATTCTCTTTCTAATTTACATCAACGACATAGATGAGGGTCTCACCTGCACAATCTCAAAATTTGCTGACGATACAA
Source organism: Lithodes maja (assembly GCA_037953745.1). NCBI lineage: Eukaryota > Metazoa > Arthropoda > Malacostraca > Decapoda > Lithodidae > Lithodes > Lithodes maja. The sequence goes on from JBAKBP010029640.1 coordinate 1,087, forward strand.
AAATTGCAAATAGCGTACTCTCAAAAGAACAAGTTGACGATATGCAACACAATCTAGATAAATTGTCATGTTGGGCCCAAATTTGGCAAATGAGTTTCAATGCGGATAAATGTAAAGTACTACATGTCGGATACCTACCTAAATGAGAAAGCAAACTATTCTATGAATGGCACTCAGCTTAAGAATGTAAACAGAGAAACTGATCTGGGAGTAACAATATCGAGTAACCTAAAACCGAGTCAACAATGTTCAGAAGTTGTTAAGAAGGCAAACAAAATAATTGGCTTTATAGGCAGGTCATTTGAGCATAAATCCAAAGAAGTTATCCTAACCCTTTACAATTCCTTAGTCCGCCCTCTTCTGGAATACTGCGTTCAATCCTGGTGCCCTTATTACCAAAAAGATATAAACAAGCTAGAACGAGTTCAACGTAGAGTTACCAAAATGATACCTAGCCTAAAGAACAAACCATACGAAGAGCGTCTTAGAGAATTAAATCTATTTCCTTTAACCCAGCGCAGATTAAGAGGCGACTTAATTCAAGTGTTCAAAATCATCAAAGGCATCGACAATATGAACTGTAGTAAGTACTTCACTATCAACCAATCTAATTACACGCGGGGAAACGGTTGCAAAATTATTGGTAAATCTTTTAACTCGCACGAATCTAAGAATTTCTTCTTCAATCGAGTTGTCAACTTGTGGAATGGGCTTCCCAGAGACGTTATAGACTGCAGCACCGTTGATTCATTTAAATTCCGCCTAGACAAATATCTCGCATCAAACCCGCGACTGACTGCGTTTGTAAATGAATAACTTTATCCTCCCCTCAGTTACTAACCCATATGTCCCCTACTAACTTCCTAGTCCTGCCACGTTAGTGGCAGGGCAGTAGTTCCCTTTCCAATGTTCCCTTACCCACTCTAAACCACTGTTTGGACACTTGATCCTCAGTGTTTTGGAGGACAAGCAGCATAGAAGGGTCACTAGATCTGTTGTTGCTTGATTTCCTTTGTACTCCTTTGTACTTTGTACTCCTTCCTTTGTACTCTCTCTCTCTCTCTCTCTCTCTCTCTCTCTCTCTCTCTCTCTCTCTCTCTCTCTCCTATATTTCTGTTTCTGTCTTTCCTTCTTTTTTCTCTATCTCTTTCGAATCCTGGGAGAATCACTTGCTTTCAGTTCCTTCCTCTCGCTTTAGCATTAGGCTACTCATAGTGCAGTTGGGTACAATACATGATTAGATAAATATACAGTATTCGATAACTGGATATCAACGGTCATGTGTTGTGCTTATAACTGTCTTGATGGTGTAATGGCTAGAGCTTGTAATGTCTCTATGTGATATTCTGGGTTCGAATCCTGGGAGAATCACATGCTTTCATAAATTGCATTTGGTGTGTTATTCGGTGTGTTATAAATATTATATATATATATATATATTTGTGACGCACCCAGTGCGTGGCAACGTAACCTGATTGTACTCCTTGGTACTCCACTGTACCGCCACGGTACCACGCGCTGTACCGTGCTGGCTGCTTATATTGAGTGTGACAACGTATAACTATGTTCTTTGTATCTCTGCAAAGGTCTCGTCATGTGCTAACCAGTGGTGGGTTTTGTTTTAAGCCATGTCGAGACCTTCCATTTAATATGTAGTATCAATAGAGAAGTTGATAGATGAGACAATAGGAATTCAGAGAGAGAGAGTGAGTTAGTCTTCAGAGCGAGAGGGTAGCAGCGCGCCGCGCTGCGGGGGGGTGGTTGCCAGACGTATGGACTGGTTGGCAGCCTTGCGCTTATAGCTAGGCGCGACAGGGTTGGTAGTCCATTGCCGCCTGCCTATGCTGCCTGGGCTGCCCATGTTGTCGTACTGCACATTGCCTGGAGGCTCGCTGTGTGCTCTATGACCAGGTTGCCTAGAACCTTTGAGATTCTAACATCCCTTGCCCTCTCTCCCAATTTCTCACGGTTGCACTCTTTCTCTCTGACGACATTACTCTCATTTCATTCTTCTCTCTATTTAAATGCATACCCTTCCCTTGAGGTCCTAAAGGAGTTTCAGCACTCACCTCTCGTATTACTCTTAGGACAAGCATATATTTACATGTATTAGATTTAAGGGGTTAATGTGAACAGCGATCTTCTTGATGAGGATAGTTGGTGAACGTTCTACATGTTCACGAGTTATATGCCCAGCTCATCATCCAATTTGTGACTAGACTAGTGCCATGTGTAAGAGCCCGACCATGCCCAGGAGTTGTCTGTAGAGGGGCGAGGACTTAGCCTTGATTTGCCTACCGAGCCAGGAGCGAGTGCAGTACCAGAGACTACAGCTCGCTCGTAGTGCCGGTATAGTAGAGTAACGTAATTTATCTGTCCTTGTGTTCTCTGCAGTCTTTTCCTGGGTTCTCGCTTTCGGTGCTGGGACTCGTTGTTCCTGTGACTTGGCCTGCTAGCTAGAACACATGGGGATGATGAGTGGGTTATATCTTTATTTTACTATGCATTGCAGCTCTCTTTAAGTTTATGTATGTAACACTTTACAATACACATTACTCACACACAAGACAACACTATTAATACTTTCATGTATTAATTAACTGCACTGTCGTTTTGCTGCTGTTTCCGGAGTTCTATTGCGTAGGGCGCATACGGACTCAGAGGGGAGACAGAGTGAGAGAAGCGAAGTAGCCTATGCGGTAGTAGGCTACCGGCGCAGTACTGTTGCCTGCAACCTTTTAGTTATTCCAAATATAGATTCATTATTACAATAAGTGACTACTGTTTATGTTCCTTCCATGTGTATTATTAGGTATCTACTGGATCATGAACATCTTGTATGCTACATGCTAGTGCATGTTAGTAGGGGACAGTTATTCTAGTGCACGCGCTTTCAAGTAGGCGTGTACATTTGTCATTTAGCATTTCACTGTCATACCTTTAGCCTGCTTCTATTCTACATTATTAGAGGCTTAATATTAACGTAGTTTCTTGAGTATTGCATTTCTTTAGTAATAACGTAACCTATAAATGTCTGAGGGAGTTTAGCCTCATAGCCTACCCCTGTTGTACACTTTCGCCGAGTTAAGGTACCTCGTTACCATAGACGATAACTCTGTAGGGCGTTGGTGCTTTTGTTGTCTGGAGCATATAGTATTTGGGACTGGAATCGAGCGTGTCGTTGTCACATAAGCCATTTCTGTCCTACGATCAAGAATCCCGAATATGTATTGCCGATCCAGCCGTAACAAAATGGCGACCTTGCACAAGATTCAGTAGTATCCTATCACATGTTTTTTGGAGAACTATTCTATGCTACCTAGTAGAGCTGGCTAGAATTTTCTTGCATATTGGAGGAATTTTTATTGTGTCATTATTGTATTGGTGGACTTGCAGATTGTTTCGTTGGGGGTGTCTAGAGTAGAGTCATTCAAGCATCTTTAACATTTTGTGAGTCGAGACTGCAATTAGTAATAAGCACTTTTTTTTTTTTATGAACAGCAATTGTATAACCAGCACTATGTCTAATGACTCATCATTTACGGGGGAGGATAACACGGTACAGCCTAGTAACCAGCAAGTACAACAGATGTTTGGGGAGGGGAGTGTTATAAGTGGAGAGAGGGATGCCCGGGCATTTTTGCAGACACCTTTGACCGAACAGCGCCTGCAGGCTATTGATTGTTACGGTCTTCGCTGTTTAGCCACGGTTTTGGGGCGGGACTGTCCTGACAGTTGGCCCAAGAAGAATTTGGTGGCATGTTTGTTGGGTGATGGCGATGGGGCGGTGGGTGGAGTGGGGTCTTGGGGGGTTCCCTCCAAGCCTCCATTCCACTCTACCCCTGAGCTGGGCCCTCAGCCAGCGAGGCTTAGCACGATGCAGCAGGAGGGTTCTCAAGGGCAAGCTGGCTTACCCGTAAACACGTCTCGGTGTGGATCCCCCATTTTGTGCTCTCCCCCCCCCAGGCCTGTCTCCTGAGATGTTATTTCAGCTAGAACTAGCTAAGCTTAAGTTGCAAGAGAGTCAACAGTCTAGTATAGAACGCATAGAGGTTGCTAGAATCCAAGCCAATCAGGATGCAACCAGGTACCAGGCTGAAATGGATGTCGAGAAGTCTAGAGTAGAGACCACGGGGCGTCATCTCGGTGGTGGGCACCGGGTTACAGACTCACTTTCGCATTTAATTAAGTTAGTACCCGCATTTGATGAGACAGCAGTGACTGAGTTTTTTGCTCGTTTCGAAAAGAAGTGTCGTGAGTATGACTGGCCGGAGGTTAAATGGGCAGCATTAGTTTCATCACGTCTAGTGGGTAAGGGGTTGAAAGCCTACGATGCACTGTCACTGGACGAGAGTGTAGTGTATGGACTGGTGAAGGAGGCTGTGCTCCGGGCCTACGAACTGCAACCCGAAACTTATAGATTGAAGTTCCGTGGCGTGAATAAGAAGAGCGACGTCAGTTTTATGGAGCACGCACGGGACTTAACAGATGCAGGTAATAACTGGTTTCGGTCCGAGCACGCAGAGTCGGCTGAGGAAATTAAGCAACTTTTCTATCTGGAACAGTTTTACCAATGTACTGGAACCGATCTAACGCTGAACATTAAGGAAAAATGTCCCAAGACAGTAGAGGAGGCTGCCAAGATGGCAGACCTCAGATTATCATTGATTCGTGGTTGCGGTGCCGCTCAGAGGGCTGAGTCAGGGCAGAAGGGGCGCTATACCCCACCCACCAGAGTTTTTGATAATAACAAATCCTATGACACACATAACCACACTAAATGCATTGCACCTAATAACACCTACAAACACAAGCCTCTCCCGTTTACTAAAGGTCAGGCCCCTTCTTCGCCCGCACAAGGGAAGAAGCCCATTGGGGATGTGAAATGTTACAAATGTCAGAAGCTAGGCCATTATTCACGTGAGTGCCCTGGTAACACTCCCGCTAAGCCGGTGTCATTGGTTCACAGTATCGGTGTGTCTCTGAAGGCTGCAGCAACTGCCCGGGGTAGGTTGTCAGCAGCTGAGGCACACGCGGTAAAGAAGCGTACGGAAGGCTCGACACCTGTCCGGGACACTTTCTGTAACCATCGGGGACACAGGTTTGTGAGCTGGGGGAGTGAACTACGGAGGGTTGACTTGCTGAGGGATACGGGGGCTTCGCAAACTTTGTTGAGGAACTTCACAGGGAAACCGATAAATGCGGCCAGAGTTGTTGTGGTGCAGGGTATAAATGCTACGAGGTCATACCCACTTGTGAGGTTGGAGTTGAGAGTGGGAGAGGTGTGCAGGGAGCTGGATGTAGGGATCGTTGAGTGTTTGCCAGTCGAGGGCGTCGACCTTCTTCTCGGCAACGACTTTGCGGTGCCCACTTCCGGGACTCCACCCTTAGTCGTTGCCGAGAGGGCGGCCGACGTGGATGGTGAGAATCGGGAATGGGTTGGGAGGTGCCAACAGGATGAGATGGCCTGTGTGGTAACCCGATCTCGCTCTGCGGCTCCTGCACAGCCTAGCACTCAACCTCGGGGACAGTGGAGGAAGGATCAGGAGAAGGTTGCTAAGGGCAGGAAAAGGGACATTGATTCTGCTGCACTTCTCGGTGATTCGGTACTTGGACCTATAATAAACACGGGAGTTGACTCTGGCCCAGATATGGTGTGTAACAAGGCAGAGTTGGGTAAGACTTCGCGTGAGGCAAGAGCTGTAGCGAGAGCCACTAAGGCAGTAGAGCCTACTAGCCGGGGTAATGTCTTATTACAAAACCATCTTGATGCATTGACGCCCAGGGACATTAGTGAGCAGCAGCTGCAAGACGCTAGCCTAGCTCGTTATAGCAATGGTGCCATAGAGTTGGAGGAAGATGGGGATGCGAAGCCGGGAGATTTCTTTAGGCTCAACAGGATATTGTACCGCAGATTTCTAGACCCCAAATCGAAGTGGGAGGGCGGTGCGAGGGTAGTAGACCAGGTGGTTGTTCCAAATAAGTATAGAGAGTCCTTATTGTGTCTGGCGCATGATGTGCCGGTGGCGGGTCATTTGGGGGTAACAAAAACATTGGCGGCATTGGGCAGGTTTTTCTGGTGGCCTGGGGTCAAGGCTGATGTCTGTGCATGGGTGGCTGGGTGTGCGACCTGCCAGACAACGGGGAAGCCTAACCAGACAATCCCGAAGGCACCTTTGTTTCCCATACCTGTCACCGGGCCTCCGTTCAGCAAAGTTGTAGTAGATTTGGTTGGCCCTTTCCCGCCTACTAGTAGTGGCAATAAATTCCTGTTGACAATCATGGATGTGGCTACGAGATACCCGGACGCATACCCCATGAGAAACGGCTCGGCAAAGGCAGTTGTTAAAAACTTATTATTGTTCTGTTCCCGTTATGGATTTCCACGTGAGGTGCAGTCAGACCAGGGGAGCAATTTTACATCCAAATTGTTCAAGCAAACCCTTCAGTTGCACGGTATATGTTCTGTAGTGTCGTCAGCCTACCATCCCGAGAGTCAGGGAGTCTTGGAGCGGTGCACTCGACCCTGAAGAGTATGCTACGCTGTTACTGTGCAGAACATGACACTGATTGGGATTTGGGTCTGCCGTATGTTCTGTTCGCTGCACGTGAAGTCCCAGGAGAGAGCCTGGGGTTCAGTCCAAATCAACTAGTCTTTGGCCATAATGTGAGAGGACCTTTAAGTATGGTGAAAGAGATCTGGGAGGGCGAAGAGAAGCCGGGGTCTGTACTTAAATATATCCTTGAGAGCCGGGAGAGACTTATAGGTTGCATGGCAGCGGCAGGTAATAACTTGGTTAATGCACAGGCGGTCATGAAGCACCAGTATGACGCCAAGGTGAAGCTTCGGGAGTTTTCGGTGGGTCAGGAGGTAATGTTGCTTTTACCTTTGCCTGGACACCCCCTTTCTGCCAAGTTCATTGGGCCGTATGTGGTGGCTAAGAAACTGTCCGACCTTGATTATCTCGTTGCAACACCTGACCGTAGAAAAAAACATCAGTTATGTCATGTTAACCTCATGAAAGAGTATGTGAGACGCCCCTCAGAGCCTCTCACTGTCCCTGTGCTGGCCTGCAGCGGCAGGGTGGAGAAGGAGGTGGGGGACAGTCATGCTGCTGAGGAGGATAGCTGGGACTGTGTCATTTCCGCGGAACAGTGGGCGGGGAATACTGAACAAGAGGCTAGGCAAGCTGTAAGTCACCTGCCTGAGCACCAGGGTGCTGCTGTCCTAGGCCTGTTCAGGTCATACCCCTCTGTTTTCGCCGAACACCCAGGTCTCACTACTCAGGTAACGCACGACGTGGACGTCGGTGATAATGTGCCCTTCAAGTCAGTGCCCTACCGTGTGCCCCCGGTAAAGTTGCCAGCTTTACGGGAGGAGTTAAAGTACATGGTTGAGAGAGGGATGATCACTGAAGGTTATGTGAAGTGGACATCACCCGTCACGTTGCAGCCAAAACCTGACGGGCAAGGTGCGGTTCTGCATAGATTTTCGTAGGCTAAATGGCTTGACCACTACCAACCCTTACCCTTTGCCTCGAGTTGACGACAGCGTGGACAAGATAGGGAATGCAAAGTACCTTACTAAAATTGATCTTGTAAAAGGCTACTGGCAAGTACCCCTGTCGGACCGAGCTAAGCAAGTTTGTGGTTTTGTGGTAGATGGCAAGACCTACCAATGTAACGTAATGCCTTATGGGCTTAAGAACGCACCTGCCACGTTTCAGAACCTGATGAACGATATTTGTGACGAAATCCCTAACTGCACGGTCTACCTTGATGACGTGATAGTGTATGATGACGATTTTGAAAATCACCTAAGGCACTTAGAGACCCTGTTTGGGAAGTTGCACGATGCTGGGCTGGTGGTGAACCTGAGGAAGTGCGAGTTTGTAAAGGCTACTGTGCAGTATCTTGGCTTCGTGGTCGGGTTAGGCCGGGTGTGCCCCCCCCTGAGCAGGATACAGGCTATCAATATGTTTCCCAGGCCCACCACTAAGCGCCAGGTCATGCGGTTCCTAGGTATGATAGGCTATTATAGGCGCTTCATCCGGGGATACTCTACTGTCTTAGCACCGTTAACTGATCTACTGTCGAAGTCAGTGAAGTTCTGTTGGGCTGCGGAGTGTCAGAGGGCTTTCGACCTAGTCAAGCACCTGCTGTGTACACATCCGATTTTGAGAGCCCCAGACTTCTCCAGGAGTTTTCAGCTGGCGACTGATGCCAGCGGTGTGGGTGCCGGGGCAGTGTTACTGCAGACTGATTCCGAGGGCTTGGAACACCCAGTGAGCTTCTTTTCTCGCAAGTTTAATTCGGCACAAAGGAATTACTCGACTATAGAGAAGGAGCTTCTTGCTATCGTTTTGTCGCTCAAACATTTCAAAGTTTATGTTCCAGCCTACGGCCCGGTAGTGACGATTTATACGGACCATCATCCCTTGAAATTCCTAAATCAGTTTCACAATCGGAATATGCGGTTGACCAGGTGGTCCCTAATGCTCCAAGAGTATAATCTCAACATTCAGCATATTGCCGGGAGTGAGAACGTGATAGCAGATTGTCTATCAAGGGTTGATGATCCAGGATAGTCGTGCACGGTGTGTGGGTTGAGCAGGAGTAAAATTAGGCTATCATAACGCCGTCCAAAAAGATTATAAAAACAATAAAATAAACGAGAATTTTTTTTTTTAGTTTTGTAAGTCTTTATTGTTGTAGCATGATGCATGCGATATTGTGTTTTATGTATAATTCACACTTCAGTTGTTGTGCACCTTTTGCAATTAGTGGCAGCTAAGGGTAGCAGGTCGGTTGGTTGCCTGTCAGATTTTGATAATGCTTCTAAGGTCGATTATCTAAAATCTTGGGGGGGCTGTGACGCACCCAGTGCGTGGCAACGTAACCTGATTGTACTCCTTGGTACTCCACTGTACCGCCACGGTACCGCGCTGTACCGTGCTGGCTGCTTATATTGAGTGTGACAACGTATAACTATGTTCTTTGTATCTCTGCAAAGGTCTCGTCATGTGCTAACCAGTGGTGGGTTTTGTTTTAAGCCATGTCGAGACCTTCCATTTAATATGTAGTATCAATAGAGAAGTTGATAGATGAGACAATAGGAATTCAGAGAGAGAGAGTGAGTTAGTCTTCAGAGCGAGAGGGTAGCAGCGCGCCGCGCTGCCGGGGGGGTGGTTGCCAGACGTATGGACTGGTTGGCAGCCTTGCGCTTATAGCTAGGCGCGACAGGGTTGGTAGTCCATTGCCGCCTGCCTATGCTGCCTGGGCTGCCCATGTTGTCGTACTGCACATTGCCTGGAGGCTCGCTGTGTGCTCTATGACCAGGTTGCCTAGAACCTTTGAGATTCTAACATCCCTTGCCCTCTCTCCCAATTTCTCACGGTTGCACTCTTTCTCTCTGACGACATTACTCTCATTTCATTCTTCTCTCTATTTAAATGCATACCCTTCCCTTGAGGTCCTAAAGGAGTTTCAGCACTCACCTCTCGTATTACTCTTAGGACAAGCATATATTTACATGTATTAGATTTAAGGGGTTAATGTGAACAGCGATCTTCTTGATGAGGATAGTTGGTGAACGTTCTACATGTTCACGAGTTATATGCCCAGCTCATCATCCAATTTGTGACTAGACTAGTGCCATGTGTAAGAGCCCGACCATGCCCAGGAGTTGTCTGTAGAGGGGCGAGGACTTAGCCTTGATTTGCCTACCGAGCCAGGAGCGAGTGCAGTACCAGAGACTACAGCTCGCTCGTAGTGCCGGTATAGTAGAGTAACGTAATTTATCTGTCCTTGTGTTCTCTGCAGTCTTTTCCTGGGTTCTCGCTTTCGGTGCTGGGACTCGTTGTTCCTGTGACTTGGCCTGCTAGCTAGAACACATGGGGATGATGAGTGGGTTATATCTTTATTTTACTATGCATTGCAGCTCTCTTTAAGTTTATGTATGTAACACTTTACAATACACATTACTCACACACAAGACAACACTATTAATACTTTCATGTATCAATTAACTGCACTGTCGTTTTGCTGCTGTTTCCGGAGTTCTATTGCGTAGGGCGCATACGGACTCAGAGGGGAGACAGAGTGAGAGAAGCGAAGTAGCCTATGCGGTAGTAGGCTACCGGCGCAGTACTGTTGCCTGCAACCTTTTAGTTATTCCAAATATAGATTCATTATTACAATAAGTGACTACTGTTTATGTTCCTTCCATGTGTATTATTAGGTATCTACTGGATCATGAACATCTTGTATGCTACATGCTAGTGCATGTTAGTAGGGGACAGTTATTCTAGTGCACGCGCTTTCAAGTAGGCGTGTACATTTGTCATTTAGCATTTCACTGTCATACCTTTAGCCTGCTTCTATTCTCTTCTATTCTACATTATTAGAGGCTTAATATTAACGTAGTTTCTTGAGTATTGCATTTCTTTAGTAATAACGTAACCTATAAATGTCTGAGGGAGTTTAGCCTCATAGCCTACCCCTGTTGTACACTTTCGCCGAGTTAAGGTACCTCGTTACCATAGACGATAACTCTGTAGGGCGTTGGTGCTTTTGTTGTCTGGAGCATATAGTATTTGGGACTGGAATCGAGCGTGTCGTTGTCACATAAGCCATTTCTGTCCTACGATCAAGAATCCCGAATATGTATTGCCGATCCAGCCGTAACAATATACTGTATATATATACTGTATAATAGCCTCTTCCCTCTCCTATGCCAATTCTCCCCTCCCTCTTTTTGTTCTAATATCCCCCTCCTCCCCCCACGTGTCGTCTAGGTGTCCTCTTGTTCTTGCTGTGTTTCTGAAATGTATTCGTGTTCTTCTATTGTCGAGTCTGTTATCCGCTTATCTCTCCTCTTTCCAGAATATCTATCCTGTCCTTGTCTAGTGTGTCATGTTGGTTTCTTATCACCTCTCTTGTGGCAGGAGAAAGGAAGGTTTTTTATTTATTCATTTTACATTTTTGTTGTAGAATAGCTTTATCTTCTTTTTCTTACGCGTGTCTTTTGAGGTCTTTGAAATAGAGAATACAATACAATATGTTGGATTGTGAAGTTTTGCGGTTCTGCTTCAATTTGTTTTATCACAATTTACGTTTCCCTTTAAGGAACCTTTAATCATTTAAGGGAGCCCACCTCGCCTTTTTTCTCTTTCTCTCCCTCTCTCTTTGGCTTGTATCCATTCGGTCACATTCAGCCTTCTGTTTTAAAAAGTTTACCCCCATTCAGGTGTCAATATTTTCCTAGCGAGCGGTAGCGAGCCACCATATATATATATATATTTGTTTTGACAGCAAGCTAAATTTGTCAATTTTTCGGTAGAAAAATATCTCCGGCAAAGCCGGATTTCTCCATATAATGCTGGTTCGCTATCGCTCGCCAGGAAGAAATCGACACCTGGATGGGGATAAACGTGTTAAAACAGTTGGCTGAATGGGGCCTTGCATCATTAGTTCCACTAATTTCTTCTTACCTTCATAACAGAAAAATACGTGCAATGGTAGATGGCCTTTATTCTCAATTTCACTCAATAAATGCTGATGTTCCCCAGGGATCAGTTTTGGCCCCAATTCTGTTCCTCATTCATATCAATGATCTCATATCTACCACTCATAATCCAATACATTCCTACGCAGAAGACTCAACACTCCACAGTTCCTTCACATTTACCAATTCTTTCACCCAACCCGATCTTATAAATTCAAAAATAAACACTGCAACTTCTCTGAACCAGGACCTTTCTAGAATTGATGGATGGGGACAAAAGAATCTAGTTTCCTTTAATGCACAGAAAACCAAATACATTCAATTTTCTAACCGACAGAATCTCACTGACTCCCATATATTTGTTAATGATGTAAATATTCCCACTTCTCCTAGCATTGACATTCTCGGTGTAACATTAACTACTAACTTGAGCTGGACATATTATGTTGGAAGCATTGCTAAGAATGCCTCTAAAAAACTGGGACTCCTGTACAGAGTTCGAGAATTCTTCACTGACGAGCAGTTGGCCGTGATATATAAAAGTCATGTGCGTTCTCAGATGGATTACTGTTCACCTCTGTGGGGTGGAAGTGGAGTGGTTGCATTGAGGCAGTTGGACAAAATTCAAAATAAAGCTATTAGATTAATCAATAACCCTGCAATCACACAGGACCTTCCTACATTATCCATACGAAGAAACGTTGCATCCCTTGCATTATTCTACAGATATTTTCACAGCAATTGTTCCGAGGAACTTGCTTCAATTGTGCCGCCTCTCCACATCTTTCCGCGTAGAACTAGGGCAGCTGAGAGCGTCCATGAATTTACACTTTCTCCTCCACAATGCAGGACTTCTGCTTATCAGAATTCATTTATCCCCAGAGCTACTACTCTTTGGAATTCACTTCCCTCGAATTGCTTTCCACAAACTTACAATCTGCAAATGTTTAAATCCAGTTGTTACAAACATTTTATGAATGGAGGATGCCTTTAGGCACATGGACCTTTTTGTTTTATCTGTTTTTCCTTCCTCCGTTCATTGTCTCTTTAAAAAAAAAAAAAAAAAAAAATGGATACGAGCCAGGGAAAGAGAAAAAAGGAAAGAAAGATAAAAAGCCGATGACCCTCCTTAAGTAATCAGTGTTTATTCAGTTTATTATCTTTTTTATTCAAACTTTACTATTAATGTTTAACGATCTGATGTACCATTCTCTATAATTTAAGTACAACCCTTCCTCTCTCTCTCTCTCTCTCTCTCTCTCTCTCTCTCTCTCTCTCTCTCTCTCTCTCTCTCTCTCTCTCTCTCTCTCTCTCTCTCTCTCTCACACACACCTTGACCGTATAAATACTGCACATTCCCCCTCCACACACACACACACACACACACACACACACACACACACACACACACACACACACACACTGATTGTTTCTCACTTCATCTTTTACTTTGTCTCCCTCCTGCCACTTTTCCCAGGGAGAGATGCCTTAATAACCCCTTCTGTACCGGTGACGTTCTTTGCATTAGGTTCTGGCAAATATTAGAAGATTTTGTACAGGTTAGGAAGGACGTCTACTCGTTAAAAGGCTACAGTCCATCTCAGTGTATCCTTTTAGCTACCATATGTTCTTCCTAAGCTTCATAAAATCTTCTAAATATAGCTATGATATAATAAAACAGACGTCGCCGGTACAAAAGGGGTTAATAACCCCTTTTGTACCGGTGACGTTCTTTTCATTAGGTTCTGGTAACTATGATTTGAATTTATTCAGCTTTAGGAAGGACCTCTAGCAATGTAAGCTTCAAACTATCTCAACCAACCTTTTTGACTACCACAGATCCTACGTAAGCTGCATAATATCGTCTAAATATAGCTATAATGTAATATAACACACGTTGCTGGTACTCAAAGGGTTAATGAGACTAAAATATTCGTGTAGTGCCAGTCGACTTGCTACGGGATTAGAGTCTCAGTTTCTTGACCAAGCCTACATCTTTTTATATCCTAAATGACCTAGAGCAATTAGTTCAGAACCATACTCGTATCCCTCTTGGTTTACTCATGTTTCTTCTACTGTTATTTGTTATGTGTATGCAGGAGACAAAAGCCAAAGCTGTCTGTAACAGGTCCCCCCCTCCCCCCCCCCTCCAAGTTGAAAGAGTGACAAATAACCAAATTCAAAATGTTTAGACATACGTAGCTTGAAGCAGTGAAAGTCATAGGATGAGGGAAAGAATGATATGATTGAGAGAGAGAGTTTTAGAGCTTACTTGTTGAGTAGAAGAAAGACTGAGAAAATTGGTTCACCCGATTGGAGAGTTAGACAGAATAGGGTGGGAATGTATTGTAAGGCGGGCGCCCCCCACTCTCCCGAGGAGAGGAAGTATATACCGAGAACGCTCTGAAGATTTGTTTGTATTATTGTAGTAGCGGAAAAAGAGTGAGAGATATGCAACATTGCGGCGTGTAGGGAGAGATAGTAAGGAATTAGTAAGAGGAGGCGAATTGATGCCTTAACCCCTTCTGTACCGGCGACGTCTTTTTCATTTAATTTCAGTTAATTTTACTGTAGATGATTTTATGAGGCTTAGGAAGAATATGTGGTAGGTCAAAAGATTCATTGAGATAGTTTGTAGCCTTTTGATTGCTATACGTCCTTCCTAAGCTTAATAAAAGCGTCTCATAGTTACCAGATTATAATGAAAAGTACATCACCGGTACTGAAGGGGTTAAAAGACGGCAGTCTTTGCCGTGCTGCTGGAAACTGCCCCAAAATGTGTGGGGCTGCTTAAGGAGACAGTGGTTATTTTTGGGTCTATTTATTTAAATATTTATTTGTTTTAGTTTCCTCGCTAGACTTTCACATCAAGCTTAAGTTTAAAAAAAAAAAAAAAAAAAAAAAAAAAAAAAAAAAAAAATCCCCTTCAAGATACATTTTTACCTTTTTCATTGGAGAAATTCAGCCGGTTTGTCTTAAAATTGCAGGCTCGCTATCGCTCGCCAGGAAAAAAATCGAGACCTAATTGGAACAAAAGGTTTTGATATTGATATAGATTTGGGACGAAAGGTTTTATATTCGACAAACTAATGGGGCGAAACTTTTGAAATCTGAAACTAATGGGGCTAAAGATGAGGAAGAAGGGGGGCCAGAAAAAGATCCATTTCCCCTTCATCATCCCAGCTACTACCACTACCATCACTATTACCACGATCACCACTACTACCCCCATAATCACAATTACCACCACCACCACCATCACTACTACCCCCATAATCACAATTACCACCACCACCACCACCATCACTACTACCACCATAATCACAATTACCACCACCAACACCATCACTACTACCCCCATAATCACAATTACCACCACCAACACCATCACTACTACCCCCATAATCATAATTACCACCACCACCACCACCATCACTACTACCCCCATAATCACAATTACCACCACCACCACCATCACTACTACCACCATAATCACAATTACCACCACCACCATCACTACTACCCCCATAATCACCACCATCATCACAATTACCACCACCATAACAACTACCACCACCATCATCACAATTACCACCACCACCACCATCACTACCCCCGTAATCACCACCATCATCACAATTACCACCACCATCACAACTACCACCACCATCATCACAATTACCACCACCATCACAACTACCACCACCATCATCACAATTACCACCACCACCACCACCATCACTACTACCCCCATAATCACCACCATCATCACAATTACCACCACCATCACAATTACCACCACCATCATCACAATTACCACCACCACCACGATCACTACCCCCATAATCACCACCATCATCACAATTACCACCATCACAACTACCACCACAATCACTACTACCACTCTACCATCACCACCACAATCATCACCACCATCACTACTTCCTTATGTTTAGCCCCATTAGTTTTCAGATTTTAAGACGTTCGCCCCATTAGTTTGTCGATTTTAAAACCTTTCGTCCCATTTCTATAGCAATATCAAGACCTTTCGTGGCATTTAGGTGTCGATTTTGTCCTGGCGAGCGATAGCGAGCCTGTACTATTGATAAACCGTAGAAAGGATTCCAGAAAACAAATCCCTCAAGGGGAATTCACCCCTTTATTTTAGTGTCCTTTAGTTTAGTGTATTTAGTGTATTTATTTTATTTAGATAGAATTTAGTGTCCCAATCAATTTGTGGGGTGTTTCGTACCACCAGCAAAGGGTGTAGCTCTGTGTTGGATGTGTAAGAACCCTTAAAAAACACTATTATATAAGTCATTGGTGGTGCCTGTAAAGAGCCCGCTACTAAAGTAAAATCGCACCCCCCCCCCCTCCCCCACCTTCTTTTTAGCACTACCACAGATCCTTCCTAAGCTGCAAAGGCCATTTTTATTTATGTTTTCTATTTTGTTTTTCTATTTGTTGTTTTGTTTTGTAATCTGCTGAATTAATTATTCAATAATAGGCCTAGAGTTAGGATGTACTTTAAATATTCAATGATTACATTTTATTCACGGTTGTTATTTAAATCCCCCTCTCTCTCTCTCACACACACACACACACACATATATATATATATATATATATATATATATATGTGTGTGTGTGTGTGAGAGAGAGAGAGAGGGAGGGGAGGGGGGATTTAAATAACAACACAACCGTGAATAACATGTAATAATTTAATATTTAAAGTACATCCTAACTTTATTATTAAATAATTAATTCAACAGAATACAAACACAACAACAAATAGAAACAAAACATAGAAAAACAAATATACAATGGCTTTTGTTCGCGGATCGGTGGTTTCCAAGCACCCCACCAGTCTCCCTTCCTAGGTTACCTTAGTCTTGTAGAAGGAGAAGGTGCGGCTGCGGACCGTCATCTGCTGCATACCTTGGAGGGTTTAAGGAAGTTGAGGAGGTCGTCTTGTTCTCAAGCAAGCTACCGTAGAAGGAGTGGAGGACCTCAGACGTCGGGGTCAAGTCCTGCCCTTTGGTTGGCCTGCAGTCCCCCAGTGAATAGGAGGAGTTAATGGCCCGCGTGGCGGACTTGCAGGAGGAAAACTCGACCATCTGCGTAAGGTGGCACCGGTAGGGTCTGTTGGAGGTGGAGGTCAAACAACCGACCCACACATTCTTCAAGGACCTCTTGATGGATAAGGTCGGGAACGGAGAGTACTAACTTGTCCTCCTCACACCTAAGGATCAAGTTGTAGTGGGTGAAATCTCTAGTGAAGCAACATATCAAAAACTACAATCACCACCACAAAGAACTACTACGTGCATCTTGGAGGACGAGGGGTACAACATGAGTGACTCTTGTTGCATACCTCGCCCTCCAAGTCAAGGGACCGTGAGTTAACATATAGGCGGGACTACATGCTTAGTGGAGGACTTGGGGTACAAGAGTGACTCTTGTTGCATACCTCGCCCTCCAAGTCAAGGGACCGTGAGTTAACATATAGGCGGGACTACATGCATAGTGGAGGACTTGGGGTACAAGAGTGACTCTTGTTGCATACCTCGCCCTCCAAGTCAAGGGACAGTGAGTTAAGATTTAGGCGGGACTACATGCTTTGTAGAAAATTTGGAGGACGAGGGGTGCAATAAGAGTGACTCTTGTTACAAGACCAGCCAAAATGTTAACTTGCTATTCCCTGACCTCCATGTAGCAACGACAACGCAGTCCTCGTGCAACAATGCCAGCCAAATTGATAACTCGCTATCCACTGACCTCCTCCATTTTACAACAACAGCGGTTGAGTCCAAAGAGCAGTACCCATGGCAGCAGACACAAGAGCAGTATACTTTAACTATCAATCTGTCTCGGGAAATGGAAGGTATGTATCAGACTTCCTCCCCATGGACTGGACTCCGAATAGAGCCTACATTGTGGAGTCAAGCTCAGAGTGATGGCAGAGCTAGCTCAATTGTATTTATAATTTAAGAAACCCACCTCTACAGATAATCGTGGAAAGCCGAGGTAAAAAACGCCTTAATAAAAGCCATTAATTCCCTACCTTAGAATACGAAAGGCTTAAAATTAATAGGTATTAAGCTAATAATGTTCAACAAATGTGAAATTACGGTGCATTAATACGGACGCTCTACCATAAGATTTGAAAATCTTCGCAAGGCCTAACCCTACTTCAGAAGTATAGAATCATTGTATGAAAACGGCGGCCTAAAGCCTTACATCGTACAAGATAATTTTTTCCTAAGTAGAGAATACGCATAGGAAATTATTGAAGAGATGTTCAATAACTACGTACCTCCCCGCTGCGCAACTGATGTAGCTTCCGTCTCTGATTATTTATCCCCATCCGCTTACTACAGCCCAGACGACTACTACAGCGCCAAGCATACAAGTCAGCTGCAAGACAAGGTTACCGAAGCTGCCATGTTCGGTGCCTCGTTCCTCCAAGCCCACGGTATTGACGGCCAGGTGGTTCTGGTTACCCACGAGCTTCCCAACCCAATATTGTTCACTCGGGTTGAGACTTACTACCAGTAGCACCACGTTGCCACCCCCATAGATCTTGTTTATGTCAAGAACGAGGGGACGCCAAATATCCTCGACTTAGCAGCAGTAGCAGCTTGCCTAAGAACAGGCGGCCGGTTCACTCAAGTGGTCGAAGATTGCGGTTAATTGGCCCCGGCACTCCTAACAAGCACCGGCCATGTTAGGTACGATGTCGAGGTTAAGGTCAGCTTCCGTGACGGTCTGTGCTGCTCGGAAGTCAGATGCAACGGCGGCGCTTTCATGGAATCCAAAACGGAAGGTGAGTGCACTGTATTCGTCCCTGCAGTTAGAACCGGCGATCCGAACAACTTCGAGGTGCAAATTGATTTTAAGAATGTTCCCACGGGCGACCAGGTGGTGTGGGAGATAGAGATCAAGGGCCGGAATGTTTGGGGAGCGCCTTATGTTGGCTGGACCTCAGCCATCTGGTACTCTAATAACAACCCACCCCAATTGATGCCCCAGTGAGCACGCTGTTCCTATTCTTATCACGGTTGATAAATCAACTTCGCTAGATAGTCAATGAAGGCCGAAAATACATAGAATTGAGGCTTTTTCGCATTAGAATCGGAAACTAGATCGAAGGTAGATTATGTTACGTAGTTTATTTCTTATGGTACTTATATTATCAAGCTGCCAGAAGACAAGTGCCCGTAAAAACTGCTCGAAAAATGGGCTCGTGTGATGCCACAATCTTTAGGATATCACTCTAAAATGGCTCAAATCTCCAGAATATCGCTAGAATTCATGCCTCTCCATTTTGTTCCTCATAATTTCTTATTATTTCCTCTCTTTTTGTTTCCCAACTCCCAATTTTCCTCAAGCCTCTAAATGTGTCCTACTCTTCTTCTTCTTTTTCGTTTTATTTGTTGTCCTCTCAGTGTTAACCCTTTCACGTATTTATGACGCAGAGGTTGCCAGATTAGCAATAAGAAATAGAGTTCTCTCACTCTTATAATTACTTCTCCTAAATTAGTTTTCTGCCCACAGCTAACTCAAAGACAACTGCAGAGGTTGAAGTAACTAAACTAAAGGTTTCTAAATACCCCTGATGGTAACAAAGGCTTTAAAGTATCCCCAATAGGCTAAAAATCGCGTCATATGTTGGAGAGGGTTAAGCCAAATTCTGAGTGTCCCTTCCTCTTATCCATCACACCACACTTACCCTCCGGCAGCGCTCATTGTGATGCTCTCGCTCTCTCTCTCTCTGCTATACTGTATACCCCTTGCGTGTATTCGATTGTTTGAGCTTATTACTAAATTACTGTAAACAAAATAGCATTTCAGTGGTTATTTGATTGAACTATAAATATCGGGTTAATGCTCTAGGGTCTAATTCTTTTATAGATCGATATGCTACTAGGCTAACTCCTCGAGGTATATATAATATTCGGTGAAATATACAGTGCAGTAATGATAATTGCAGAATTACTAGTTTCAATATAAATACAATCATAGATTGAAGTTCAAGTGAAGATGATTAACAATAGTGTACCGGTATGTGGAACTGTTTCCATTTATTATATCATCTGCATGAAAAAGAGTTTCTTCGGGGATCGTCAGTAGTAATTCAACATAACCCCTGAAAATTATGTTACACGTTTTGCTTTGAATCTAGTGCACAATAATTGCTCTTATCATGTTCCCATTACTAAACTACAGTAAAGCCGCTGTCACACGAGCGATTTTTCCGTCAATTTTAAATGAGCAAGTTTTTTCTCGTTATATTTTGGGACTTTTTTGCACTGGAATCGGTAACTAGACTGAAGGTAGAGTATGTTTGGCGGTTGAATTCTGATAAAGTGTAATTTTTGAAGCTGCCAGACCATAATTGGCCGTAAAAATTGCTCGAAAATCGGCTAGTGTGACTCCGGCTTAATTATCTGGAAAGGATCACGAATATGTTTTGCATCACTTTATAATTGGTATAGTCTATCTTTTTTCCAGCTGAGGGTAAATTGTCATGTATCTATCTTTGTTACTTGGCTATAAGGAAGATTTTGTAGCGAAAGATGATGGTTATTCTGAAAACGTGGCATTAATATGACACACAGCCATAGTAGTTTCATTATTTCCATTAAGTATCGAGAAATCAGCTAATAAGAGATTCAATTTACGATCAGCTGGAAATAGAGTATAGTATTAGACGATTTCATCCAGCTTCTTGGAAGGCTGTGCGGTGAGTCAATGAGCTAATTTAGATACTGTGTAGCCCTGCGATACCCAGAGGTTTGTCCTAACATGCTGTAAATTCCAGTGTTAGCCACAACATAATATACTTTTGTCGGCATATTGTAGGACTTGGAAGATAAATTAGCTATACACTCCTTGAGGGTATTCGATTCCCCGATCGAAGACATTCCGCGATTACTGTAAATACATTAGTCCAGACATTATTACAGTATTATAGAAGTCAGCATAGCGATTTTTATTTGAGTTAATTTGACTTTATATTGTCTTTGTCCCAGTTTTGGTTTCTTTAGTTTGCAAGTTTTACATTTTAATTTTGTAGACCAAATTTAGCCAGGGGAAAAGAAAAAAAACACCCGACTTAGAAGAAAATTCTACTTCCTCCCATCAACCCCTTGTAACTCCTTATAACCCCCCCCCCCCCTCCCCCTCTCCGCCCCCCATTCCAAGGATGCCCCCGGGTGGCCACTCTCCCCCAGCACTCAACTCTACGTGAGAGGCATCACTTCTTAATGGAGACTTCTGCTCTCTCTCTCTCTCTATCACTCTTTCTCTCTTTCTCTCTCTGTCTTTCTCTCTATCTCTCTCTCTCTCTCTCTCTCATATACTGTATATAACTACCTATAACTTTGGTTCTCGATCTATCTATAGTTATATCCATCTATCTCTCTATATCTATCTAATTATATATATATCTGTCTATGTATATACTGTATATTTCCGCATAAACTCCCATAATTGGTCATTGACATGTATAGATATTCATTGGCAGATATTATCACCGCTAAAACAGCTGTCACACGAGCGCTATTTCCGGCAATTTTCCATGAGCAAGTTTTTTCTCGTATCATTTCGGGACATTTTCGCACTGGTATCGGTAACTAGACTGAAGGTAAGATTATGTTAGGCGGCTGAATTCTGATCAAGTGTAATTTTTTAAGCTTCCAGACCATAATTGCCCTTAAAAATTGCTCGAAGAAGGGCTCGTGTGACTCCGGCTTAACACACGAGACCATGATCATAGAAGTGTGTCGCATAGATGTTTATCATAATTTGTAATATTTTTATTATTTTTGTAACAATATTTGATTCAGGCCATAGACTATAGTCTATGGCTAATACCGAGCTCAGACGGTATTGTGCAGCATAATTTACTGTTTCGGCTCAATGGTTTAAGGAGGGGGTTTAGTTTGCTCTCTAAACCTCTATCAAACTTAATAAAACACCCACAAGACCCCCCTTCGATATAAATTTGTAAATGTTTCGGTTGAAAAATGTCCCGGCCGAAGGCCGATTCCTCTTCAATAACAGGCTCGCTATCGCTCACCAGGAAAAAAATCGACACCTAAATGGCATGCAAGGTCTTAATATTGGTAAAGGAATGGGGCAAAAGGTTTGAAAATCGCCAGACAAATGAGGCGAATGTCTTGAAATCTCATAACTAATAGGGCTAAACAGGAGGGAGGAGGAGGTCTCGAACAACCAACTGCCTCCCCTTAATGCTATTGTATCCGGTACTATAATGATCCTTACCTAGCCTTAAGCCGCTGTCACACGAGCGCTTTTTCTGTAAATTTTTCCATAAGCAAGTTTTTTTCTGGTGATATTTAGAGATATTTTTGCATTGGAATTGGAAACTAGATCGAAGGTAGATTATGTTAGCTAGATTAAAGGTTTTTAGTTTGGTCTCTATATATTTATCAAACTTTAATATTACACTCCCTTGAGCCCCTTTCAAGATAAATTTGTACATTTTTCGGTTGAAAAATTTCCCGGCTGAAAGCCGGTTCCTCTTAAATTACATTCTCGCTATCGCTCGCCAGGATAAAATCGACACCTAATTGGCACGAAAGGTCTTAAATTTGACAGAAATGTGTCGAAAGTTCTTAAAATCGTCAAAATAATACGGCGAACGTCTTAAAATTCGAAAAGCAATGGGGCTAAACATGAGGGAGAACGGAGTCAAGAAAAAAATCCCTCAAGTGGAAATCTCCCCTTAATTCTTCTGGATCTTGTATTTTGAAGCTGCCAGACTACAATTGCCCGTAAAAATTGACGGAAAAATCGCTCGTGTGACAGTGGCTTTATGCTGGGGGTCTTTGTTTGCAATTATGTTTTATAGTGGTCTAAAATTCGGTGTTTGTAGTTATAGTATATTTTTTTCCCACTGATGGTAAATTGAATCCCTTAGTAGCTGATTTCTCGATACTTAAGGGGAGGTATTTAGTTTGTTCCCTAGACCTCCATCAACCTTAAAATTACACCCCCTCGAGTCCCTTTCAAGATAAATTTGTACATTTTTCGGTAGAAAAATGTCCCGGCCAAAGGCCGGTTCCTCTTAAATTACAGGCTCGCTATCGCTCGCCAGGATAAAATAGACACCTGAATTGCACGAAAGGTCTTAATATGGGGTGAAAGTTCTTAAAATTGCTAAACTAATGGGGCAAACGTTTTATAATATCAAAAGCAATGGGGCTAAACATGAGGGAGAAAGGGGTCAAGAAAGCAATCCCTCAAGTGGAGACCTCCCCTTAATGGAATACTATGAAACTACTATGGCTGTGTGTCGTATTAATGCCAAGTTTTCATAATTAACACAAAATTTCGCTACAAAATCTACCTTACAGCCGAGTAACCAAGATAGTAACATGGCAATTTACCCTCAGCTGGCAAATAATAGACTGTAGTAGGGAGAGATCTTCGTGCTTAACCTTTTTGTTGTACCGATCCCGTCCTTTTAACTTGATTCTGGGTACTAATAGACGATTTTAACTTGATTCTGGGTACTAATAGACGATTTTAACTTGATTCTGGGTACTAATAGACGCTTTTAACTTGATTCTGGGTACTAATAGACGCTTTTAACTTTATTCTGGGTACTAATAGACTATTTTAACTTGATTCTGGGTACTAATAGACGCTTTTAACTTGATTCTGGGTACTAATAGACGATTTTAACTTTATTCTGGGTACTAATAGACGGTTTTAACTTGATTCTGGGTACTAATAGACGCTTTTAACTTGATTCTGGGTACTAATAGACGCTTTTAACTTGATTCTGGGTACTAGTAGACGCTTTTAACTTGATTCTGGGTACTAATAGACGCTTTTAACTTGATTCTGGGTACTAATAGACGCTTTTAACTTGATTCTGGGTACTAATAGACGCGTTTAACTTGATTCTGGGTACTAATAGACGCTTTTAACTTGATTCTGGGTACTAATAGACGATTTTATTCAGTTAAAAAAGAGCCTCCAGCCATTAATAAGCCTCGAACTATCTCACTTGAACCATTTTAGTACCATAGATCGTTCTTAACCCCTTCACCACCATTATGTAATTTTCATCATATTATCTGGTTACCATTAGACGAGTTTGTTTAGTTTATAATTTACCTCTAGGACTCTAAGGGGTAAATACGATCTCAATAAACACTCTCAGTAATATAGGTACTTCTTAAACTACATAACATCACCTCATTTTAGCCAGAACAAAGGTAAACAGACGTCATGGTGCTGAAGGGGTTAAACTGCCCAAAATCGCTTAAATATAGCTAGAATAACATTAAAAAGACGTTGCTGGTACAGAAGGGGTTAATATTGTACCAACAACTACATTTAAAGCCTGACTGCCTACCGAGGACCGCAAGACCTGTGTAACTCGGGGTAGCTCTCTCACCACTTTATCATTTTCACATCTCGCCTCCTCTCCCCTTCTTGGCGGGTTAATGGTTGGGTTTTTGGTAATTTGTTATATATTTATCACTATCCTTGCTAGACCTCTATCAAGCTTTAAGAAACACAAAAACACATAATATAATTCTACATTTTTCGGTAGAAAAATGTTCCGATTTCACCGAAAATAGCAGACTCGCTAGGAAACAATCAACAAGTAAATGGCACGAAAAGTCCTAATATTGACAAAGAAATAGAGTGTAAGGTCATTAAAATCGCCAAACTAATGGAACGAACGTCATCAAATCTCAGACTAATGGGGCTAAACATGAGGGAGAAGGGAGTCCACAAACAGCAACCACCTCCCCCTTAAGCCTATCATACTCGCATCAACTTCCCCACACCGCGTTTTCTCCGTTTATCATCGTTTCATTATTTACCCATCTGTTCTGTCACTCCTTCTTCCCTCCTTCTTCTTTTTCTTCTTCTTCTTCTTCTGTGTATTATATTCTGTCCCGGTTTTCATGTTCCTCTTATGTTATCATCAACATCTTCAGGCTATTTAAGGGGGGATGGTTCACTTTTTGGGCGATTTTTGCATGTATTCGTTATTTTTCTAGTGTCCTCCCTAGACCTCCACCAAATAAAAAAAAAAACACACAAAAAACATCCATTAGATCTCCCTTCTAGATTAATTTGTATATTTTTCGGTAGAAAAACGTTCCGGCCGAAGGCCGGTTCTTCCAACATTACAGACTCACTATCGTTTACCATAGGAAAAATGTTACACCTAAATAGCACGAAAGGTCTAAATATTGACGAAGAAATGAAGCGAAAGATCTTAAAATCGGCTAACTAATGGGGCAAGCATCTTAACATCTGAAAACTAATGGGGCTAAACATGAGGGAGAAAGTGGTCCAGAAAACCGGCCCATTCCCCCTTAATATTGTTTCCTTATCTTCTATCCTTCTTTGTCTACTCTTCCCTAGTTTTGTTTAGTTTACCCTTCCGTTTTCTATCATCCTTTTCACTCCCATTCCTCCTATTCCCTCCCATTTACGTTATCTCCTTCCGTATGTCTTGTCATTTTTCGAACGCTACCTTGCGTTCCATATTTATTTTCCTGTTTTCTCTGTTTTCATTGGCCTTCCTCGTCTTACTCTCATTTTCTTTCCATTCCTCCTAATCCTTCCCATGTTCATTTTCTCGGTTCCATGTCATCTCAACCAGTAGACCATTTCAACCAGTAACTCTCAACCAGTGCCAAATTAACCCAGATCAACCAAACCTGTGTCAAAATATAGTACTAACCTAACCTAACCTAACCGTATTGGTTGATTTGGTACTGGTTGAGAGCGACTGGTTGAAATGGTCTACTGGTTGAGTTGACAGGTCACCCATTTTCTCCCTTACATACTGTATGTCTTGTAATTTTTCGAACACTACCTTGCGTTCCATATTTATTTATTTTCCAATTTCTCTCTGTTTCCATTGTCCTTGTTCTATGATTTCATTTCCTCTCCATTCCTCCTATTCCCTCCCATTTACATTTTCTCCTTCCATATGTCTTGTCATTTTTCGAACACTACCTTGCGTTCCATATATATTTTCCCTTTTCTATCTGTTTTCTTTTTCCTTATTCTTAATTTTGTCCACTCTTCCCCCTCTAATTCTCTTTCTCATCCCTTGTATTCATCCGTTCTTTGTGCATGTGTGTGTGTGTGTGTGTGTGTGTGTGTGTGTGTGTGTGGTGTGTGGTGTGTGTGTGTGTGTGTGTGTTTTCTAATTCCCCTAACTCATCCTGTGATCTAATTCCCCTAACTCATCC
>JBAKBP010029641.1:0-26849 GCA_037953745.1 Lithodes maja
GTAAGACCTAGACAGCCATGACTACAGATGTTAGCCACCATGTTGTAACTCAAATTCTTACCCCAACCAGAGATTGTATAGATAACCTTTGTTAACAGTATCTATCATAGTACCTCGAAACAATAACGAAGTACCCCTACGAACTGCCGCTTTTCTTTGGTCTATATTTCATAGAAAACGCAGTTCCCAGGGACAACTAGACGTACAAGAAATTGTGTCAAATAATAGGTCCATAACCCCTCGTATTGACGAGTAATAATACACCATGTTTTTCCCTACTTTATCCACAGTCAAGCACACACCTACAGTTAACCTCCTTCTCCCCTACCGCCCCACAGTCCACATGATTCTATCTTTTCCAGACTCGTATACCACCCCGTATTTGCATCCCCCGGTAGCATTTGGCTAACGTACTTTCACTGTCCTTTCAAACTCCAATATCAACTGTAGCCTAATGCCACCCCCACGCCCAGAGACCTTAGGGTCAAATTTCCACGTAGCCCCCCTGAACTCTCTCCCTCTCATTAACACCCCGCGCTCCTCGACTCTTTTCCGACCTAGCCTCTCCCTCATACCTCTTGAAGATCCTTGATTTTTCCGTTGCTAACGCTCTCCAACCTTTTATATATAATTTATACTCCTATCCAGCCTACCTTCCCTTAGTAGGCCGGAACAACATTAGAACTTTACTAACCCCTTGCATGCCTTCTATCCCCTAACAACCCATTCACAACCCTGCACCCAATGACCGTCGGTGCGAGGCTAGCCGCCTCGCCAGTAACTAACTTCTATTGCCATACTTCCAGATAAATATGGCAGAGTTAGCAACCCAGTCTCCACCACATCCAGCAAACCATGCAATTAACAACCCAACCGATTAAACCAGCTAGTCGAGACACCTTCGGTTTTGATATTACGAACACCCACATCTGTCTCATAAACAGAGGGTTATTACAAACACTTGTGATATGGCAAGCCCCTAGCCACAGCTGCCGGACGACCATCACAGAGAGAGGGCGCGCAACTACCCCTTTTTACCCACCCGGGGAGGGAGACCCCCACCCCTGCGGAGGTATACCTGACCCTTGTTTTGACTTCCGGGTCATTGCCAGGTAGCACAGGAATTCTTCCTATCAATGAACTAACCATGCATGACTAACACCTTTACTAACCTCTATTAACTCACAATAAACCATTTACCTTTCTTGCATACTCTGATCACTAAATTAGCACCTCAGCTATACCATAGAATGAAGATTGAACAATCTAAGAGAGACGCTCCTATCACAGCTGTCCCCATCCTCCTCGCAAAGTAGATCCAGTCTCTCTCCCCTAAATACTTCCAGTATAGCCAAAATAGTACCTCTTACTAAGGCTCAGTTATATCATATTATGAAGGCTTCCTATAGCCATGTGCCACAACAGTAATCACCACCTTACCTAGTCCCCGTATCTATTGAGAGCTCGAGATCCCTATGGCCTACAGGGCCCAAAACTGAGCCTATAAACCCAGCTCCAGCCCCCAGTAAAATCAGTTGAAAGATAGACACCAACCCAGGTTGGTCACCAGAGTTAACCTTGAGCTCTATCCTTGTTGGTTGCTGAGAAGTGAGTTCCAGAGCTGGCAGACTCCGTGGCAGATTTGGATAGGACCTGTCCACGTACTTGAGAACTTCCTACATATGGACAACCTGGACGGCCGCGGAACCAGTCGTTAGCCCCCAACATCACGGACGCAAGATAACCAGGACCAGACCAATCAAATACTACCCAAGATTCACTCTATCAGTACTACATTACTACAGTGCTATTTAGAGATTCACTTATTAATATTTCTACGAAGTGGCTATATCTTTGCCCAGTGTAATTCATATATAACCATTCCATTTGGGAAGTGCTAAGCGTATCAGTGTTTATTAATTAACAGGCGACATTAACTCTCGTAATTACCTTTATCCAGCTATTATTACATAGAAGTAAAACCCTAGTGATATCTAACGTTCACCCACTGATTTGTGTTCTACGTATTTCTGCCATAAGAATATAAAACTTAGATCAGTACCCCCCTGAGGTTACTAGAATTCCCGTGCTCTAAAATACGCGTGTCTAATCTAGTCTGTGAACTACTACTTGTGCACCAGAGCTACCAGTAATAAATCTAACAGTGAATATGAATCTATAAGTAACATTGATGGTCTCCAGTATAAACCTGTGAATTAAAGCCAGTGATCAGAAGATTAATACCTGAATGTTGGAAGTGGGAGACTAGGCTCCATCCAGATCCACTTATGCTAGTGTTGTTCAATTCTATATTTTGTCTTGCACGAGTATTTCAGAAGTGGTATATCAATAAACGTGATCGTGTGTCTTGTTACCGTGTGTTTATTTTGTGTTCTCTATTCCTCATACCTTGTATTGTGCATGCAGCCTTATATACCCAGTCAGTTAGAACTCACATTACCCAAGTTAAACCTGTGGAAAAACAGGGCATAACACCTATCCATCCTCATCCTTCCACAACAGACCCACCTACCCTTCCGGCAAGCCCCAATCCAGTAGGCCCCGGTTCCAACCTACCCAGCCACGCAGAATCTTCAACTGGAACAAAACCTACAACACCTACCAAAGTAAAAACCCTACATTAGTAATTATCAACCGATTTCCCTGCCTGTAGTGCTCAGTGTGCCCTCCATCAAATTTGTGACTCTGCCAAACCTCGCCCCTTTACTCCTCGCATTTCTGTAAATGAAGAGGAGTTGGGACAAGAGGAAGAAATGGAGGAAATGCACACCGGAGAAATAGCCCCTATCATGACCTCAGATGATACCGAGGAAACCCTGGAGGAGGTAGATATACTCGATATAATAACCGACCATCAATCTTTGCAATGGTTGCGTAAGTGCGAAACCAATTCAGCCATTTTGGTACGTTGGAGGGAGACACTAGAGGACTACGATTTTACAATACAGTATCGTCCAGGCAAACTTCACACCAATGCAGACGCCCTGTCACGTTTGCCAGTACCAAAAGACCCCCCCACCAACCTAGCCGCCTTACAAAACACTGAGCTTTTATCTACCCCCATCCACCAACATAATTCCCCCTCAGCCCCCTCACTAATTCAATCTTGGGAAACAAGAATCAGACCACCCTGGATACCGTTAAATGTCTTCAGGAAACTGACTCGCTGGGGAGATCAACTTGCCACAGACTCCGGTCACATAGTCTTAGACCCCACCATTGCCCACGACTACATGATTGCCATCCACGAGGGAAACGGCATACACCTTGGACAAAAGATGTTAAAAATCTTCACAGATCAATACTGGACCCCCAACCCCTCCAAAATTGCACAACGAGTGACAGAATCCTGCAAACCTTGTTTATTGGGGAAGGATAGATCACGCACCCCAGGCCCAGCTGGTACCATTTCTGCCACCAAACCGTTCCAAGTCCTATCCCTCGACATCATGGGCCCGTTTCCTTCTTACGCTGGCAACCGCTATATCGTCACATTTGTTGACGTATATTCAAAATTTTTAATAGCCTGCCCAGTTAAAAACCACACAGCCACCACAGTCGCCACACTGCTTGCCACAGAAGTGTTCCCTATATTCGGCCTTCCCCTTACTATTCTATCCGACAATGCCCCCGAGTTTAGTGGACACGTTTGGCACCAGTTCACCCAACAATGCGGTATTAAGATCAAACACTCATCCCCGTACTGGCCTCAAGGAAATGTTATATGCGAACGCAGCCATCGCACCATCAACAACCAGTTACGTACAAAAATGATTGCTCTTAACCCGGGAGTTGCTGGGAGACTCTTAAGAGTTCCCCCGGCGGACTGCGGGGAGACTCTTAAGAGCAGAGCTTTTGAACGCGTACCAAAACCGCGCGTTTATAGCCAGGCGGCTGAAAATTGGTGTGGGTATAGTACTACATGTCAACTCTCGACACCACCTCGCCAAACGCTCGCCCCGCACTCGTGCAAGCACCACCGCGCCAGTAACCAAGCATTAGTCATGGAGCCCACACGTCCCTCACGCTCGCTCCCTGATGCCACAACCAGCCCTCCTTCTGGTGGTTGTTACAATATTGGTAATAATATTGTAAGCTAAATATATAATCTACAGGCGAGCCGATATCAAGGCTCCTAAACCTCCTTTGACGACAAGATGCATGTAACCAGACCCCCCAATATATGTGAACCCCTATCCAGTGTGTCTCATTAAGAACCCGATATATATACCCATATCAACATGGTGGCAGCTGGGTAAGCAGTGTACGTGTGAATGAAGTACTGCTGACTAAGTTCTACAGCTGAAATAGTGAGTTATCCTTGGATTTAACCTAAAAAAGTCGAAAGATATGAGTGACGTCATGGCATCTACTTCACAGCCTTTATTCGTCTGCAAGTCTGAGATTGAGCAAGCAGTGGCGTGGAGGCGTTACAAGAAGAAACTCGATCTTTACATCATCGGCAATGGTCTGAAGGGTAAGAGTGATGATATTAAAATAGCGAAATTGTTGACTGGAGGTGACATTCTGCTAGATATCTACGAATCTTTTGGCATAGAAGATGAATCTGCCCTGACTTATGCAACATTAATTGGGAAATTTGACAAGCATTTTTCACCAAGAGATGAGCAGCTGATGGCGAGGTACAACTTTCATGATAGCATGCAAAGGAAAGATGAATCCTTGGAATCTTTTATCACTAGGCTGAAGACTTTGGTAAGACACTGTGGATATGGAGAACTTCAAGATGAACTTCTGAGGGATAAAATTGTTTTTGGTTGCCAAGAGGATACACTTCGGGAAAAATTCTTTAGGGAGGATAGCCTAACTCTAGATGTTGTACTTAAGATGTGTACTGCCTATGAAACTTCAAGGAGATCAATGACAGCATTTCGAAGTGACAAGCAGGAGTCTCTACACAAACTCAGTGCAAAACCCAAGAAGAAGAGTAATCCACAAACAACAAAGACTAAGCCTAACCTCACACAGTGCGACTGGTGTGGTTTAGCACATTATTGGGGTAAGAAGAACTGTCCTGCAACTGATGCCAAATGTCATAAATGCAAGAAAACGGGACACTATGCCAAGAAATGTCCAAGTAATGCAGCGACCGGCGGAGCACCAAGAAGCGCAGCGACAGGAGGCAAAAAGAAGACATCGCGCAGAGTCCATGCGGTAGAAGATGGAGACACAGAAGAAAGCGACGACTCAGAAGATAACTCAAGAGGACGGGAATACATCATGAACGTATCGACCGGATCCAGAGGAAAACACATAATGGCTAATCTCATGGTCAACGGTAATAAAGTGAAGTTCCAGATCGACAGCGGGGCAAGTGTGAATGCCATTCCAAGTCATATGGTACCGGACGCAGAGCTACAGCCGTGTGAGTCAACTCTTCAAATGTGGAACTCTACTACAATTCAGCCGTTGGGAAAGTGTAGGATTGATGTCCGCAACTGCAAGCAACCACAAAGGTACTATTCTGTTGAGTTTGTTGTTGTAAAACAGGTTGTTACACCAATTCTTGGTAAGCGAGCGTCTGAGAAGATGGGATTCATCACAGTTAACTATGAAAACATCTGTGCAATGAATGACATCCTAACAGACTACGAAGACGTATTTGCTGATGAAGTTGGCAAGATACCAGGAAATGTTCATCTAACAGTGGATGAGTCGGTGAAACCTATTGCAATTCCTTCATGTAGAGTACCATTGAGCATCAAGTCGAAGGTTAAAGAGAAACTGGAGCAGTTGGAGCAGGAAAATGTCATACAAAGGTCGACAAGCCTACAGAATGGGTAAGTCGAATGGTAGCAGGAACCAAGAAGTCGGGGGATCTGAGAATTTGCATTGACCCTCAAGCTCTGAACAAAGCACTCATAAGAGAGATGCACCCTCTACCGGTAATCGACGACATTCTGCCTGACCTTGCAAAAGCCAAAGTTTTCTCCAAGCTTGACCTCAAGAATGGCTACTGGCACTGTGTGTTGGGTGAAGAATCACGCAAGCTGACAACATTTCAAACACCGTATGGGAGATACAGGTGGAACAGACTTCCTTTTGGTCTGGCTGTAAGCAGCAAAATTTTTCAGAAGAAGCTACAACTGGTTCTGGATGATCTACAAGGCATAATTTGTGTTGCTGATGACATTTTGGTCTTTGGAGTTGGTGACACTGATGAAGAAGCTGTAAGGGATCATGACTCAAAGCTGAGAAACCTACTGGACAGATGCCGAGCAAAGGGTCTGAGGCTGAACAGAGCAAAGACTGAGCTTGGTAGTACAGAAATCACATTTCTAGGTCACAAGATCTTGCGGGATGGTCTGATGGCTGACCCAAAGAAGATTGAAGCAATCGTGAAGATGCAAGCACCAGAGGATGTGACTGCAGTACGACGACTGTCTGGAATGGTGAACTACTTGAGTAAATTTGTACCCAGTCTATCGGATGTCATGGAGCCTATGAGGAAGCTGACCCATAAGGACACCGAGTGGAAGTGGACAAGAGAACACGATGAGGCGTTCAAGAGGACCAAGAAGATGATGACCCAAACACCCATCTTACAGTACTACAACCCAGAGCAAAAGTTGGAGATTCAATGTGATGCATCTCAAAAAGGTTTAGGAGCAGCGTTACTTCAAGAGGGTAAACCAATCGCATTTGCAAGTCGAGCACTGACTGACACGGAGACACGATATGTGCAGATAGAGAAGGAGACTTTGGCAATCGTCTTTGCACTGAACAAGTTTCATCAGTATTGTTTTGGGAGGAAGACGACAATCCAGAGCGACCATAAACCTCTAGAAGTTATCCAAAATAAGCCATTGTCAAGTGTACCAAGATGACTGCAAGGGATGTTGATGAGGATACTACAGTATGATGTCGAGATTGTTCACAAGAAGGGCAAAGAAATGTATCTAGCCGACACTCTATCAAGAGCTTATCTGCAAACCACAAGAGATATACAGGAAGAGGTGTTTGAACAGATCAACATGACAGACTACGTACCCATCCGAAGTGAACGATTGCAAGAAATCCGTCGAGCAACTGAGGAAGATGAAGCATTGCAACTATTGAAGGAGATAATTCTCAAAGGATGGCCAGAGGACAAGAGTGAAGTAGAGACCATACTGAAACCATACTTTAATGTACGAGCAGAACTGTCATTTCAAGATGGATTGATCTTCATGGGAGAACGTGTTGTAATTCCTACCAGTCTACGTCAGAAGATGAAGTCCGCTATACATTCGTCACATATGGGAGTTGAAGGTTGTCTACGACACGCAAGAGAATATTTGTTTTGGCCAGGAATGAATGCAGAGATGAAGCAATTCATTTCAGAGTGTGAAATTTGTAACACATACTCTACAGCTCAACAAAAAGAACCTCTGATGACTCATGAGCAAACCAGCCGACCATGGGAGAAAGTAGGTGTAGACCTTATGACAATCAAGAGTCACAACTATCTTGTTACAGTGGACTATTTCAGTAATTTCTGGGAAGTTGACTACCTGGAAAACACTAAGTCAAGCGCTGTTATCAGGAAGTTGAAGGCGCACTTTGCAAGATATGAACTGCCAAATGTACTAGTTAGTGACAATGGTCCGCAGTTCAGCAGTGAAGAATTTCAAGAATTCGCGGAGAAGTATGACTTTGAACATCGAACGAGCAGCCCACATCATCCCCAGTCTAACGGTAAAGCAGAATCAGCGGTCAAGACGGCGAAGAAACTAATCAAGAAAGCTGTCGAGAGTGGTGAAGATCCGTTTTTTAGCGATTCTAGACTACAGAAATACGCCGATGCAAGATTTGGAAGAGAGTCCAGCGCAACTCAACTTTGGTCGACGTACGAGGACGTTACTGCCGACTACTAGCAAGTTGTTGGAGCCGAAAGGAATTATGTTGGAGCGAGTGAAGCAGAAGAAGATGCTGAAAGATCTCAAAAGCAAGAAGTACTACGACAAAGGTTCGAGAGTTTTGGAACCATTGGTTGAAGGTGACGTGGTGCGAATCAAGCCAACATCACTAGGCAAGAAGAAGTGGGAACGAGGAGTTGTAACCAGGAGATTAGACGAGCGATCGTATGAAGTGGAGACAGAAAATGGAGCGATAAGACAAAATCGAGGTCATTTACGGATGACAGGTGAAAACGCTGACATAAGAAATAATGGAAAAGTCACTAATACAGACAACACCACAACCATTAAATCTACAGATAGGAATTCTACAGACATATGTGTTCCAGTCTACACAAACAACAGACACGTGAGAGACATACACGGTAGACTTGATGAACCTGTCACTACACATGAGAACAGGACGAGCGTGAGACGGAATAGGAATGTATTACCTACCAGGTACCGAGAGTTTGACATGACCAGGAAAGAGTACAGTACCGGTATGACTGATTGCATGTCTGACTAACAGTCCAATACTGGTATGAGATGAGGCACTGGCAGAAATGTAAATGCTGGATGAGGGTGCTACAGGATGAGAAAAATTATCTAAATGGAGTAAGTGAGTGAGAATACGACTGAAGCCACTGAATGAGGAGTAACCTAACATTACAGTCTGAATGATACAGGTTTTGTAATGTGAATGGGAGTGTAAGGATATTATAATGCAGATCGGTATGCAAAGAAATTGTAATGCGAAAGGAAAGAGATTGGATGATTTTGAGTACGGTACTGGGTATCAGGATCTATAAATTTAAGTCAATCATATAACCTTTGTTACTAATTTACTAATCCTTCATGATATAACCAATAACTTTGCATGAAACATTTTGTAATTTTCGGAACATTGAATATTAATGTTCTAATGTACTAGATTTTACTAATATACCTATCTACTTCATATCTCATATTTACATACTAATAGATTAATATTCTAACAAAATTAATCACATTCCATACTGTACTAAAACACTAATTACTGTACCGGTAACATACTGTATACAGTACAGTACCAGTAACTTAACAAATCATAGTACTGTACAATTTTATAAATTATATTGGTACTATTATTACTCTAACTCATGTGCCATAATAGAATAAGCATTACTTAATAATCCTAGGGGACCTCAAAATATCAAAATATAATTATTCTTATAATACCAATTTCACTGGTAGCTATCTTCTCAAAAGAGAGAGGATGTTACAATATTGGTAATAATATTGTAAGCTAAATATATAATCTACAGGCGAGCCGATATCAAGGCATGGCTTCCTAAACTTCCCTTGACGACAAGACGCATGTAACCAGACCCCCCCCAATATATGTGAACCCCTATCCAGTGTGTCTCATTAACCCGGGAGCTGCGGGGAGACTCTTAAGAGTTCCCCCGGCGGACTGCGGGAAGACTCTTGTGAGTAAGTAAAATAAAAAATCAACTTTTGACATCGATTTTTTTATTTTTTTTTTTTATTTTTTTTTTTTTTTGGCCCCTGGGCCATGCAAAATCTGAGTCCTCTACCTCCCCTCCTTCCCCACTTTCCTCCTATCCTTCAGTTATCACCTATTTTCCCTATTATTCCCTTATTCTGAGGTATATTTTCGTGCTAACATTAGCGAGTTGCAAGCAGGGTGTTGTCATCACTGATGGCAATCGAGTGCAAGAGAGAGAGAGAGAATATCGATCGACTGTGTCTCAGTGGCCTTGGGGGAAATTGGCGGGAAGGTAGCTTGCCTCACCCATACATTATACAACTCGCGGGCTATATCTCCGATTTTGACCATCCAAACGCTGTTTTCACTCGTTTTATTGTTGTTTCAGGTTAATACCTTTATAATCAACCCATAATAGGCGCATATGGATAATTATTAATGCTATTAATGGTACAATGAATATTTTAGTGACGGAAACACCTCAAATACGTCAGCACAGGGGGACGTTTTCAATTACCCCCGTGCGCACTTCAGAGGTTAAGAACCCGATATATATACCCATATCAACAGTGGTGTTAGCCGCCGTGGAAGGCAGAGGGTGGCTGCTAAAGACCCTAGCTACCAGGACGACACGCCCTACAGCTCTGAGGACGAAAGACCAGCACCCAAAGCACGACAAAGGTACAGAGGTCATTGGTGTTTCGGGACACTGCCACCACGACCCAGGCCACTGCAACAACCACTACCACCACCACTGCCACCACTGCCACCGGTACCAGCGACGCAGGAGGCCGCCCTAGGGCTGCAGAACCTGCGGGGGCAGGAAAAATTAAAGGCACGGGCGTAGGGAAGAGAACCCGTACGCCAGCCACAGTGCCCCTACCACCACCACCACCACCACCAGCCGCCCCTGGCCCGGCTGCCCCTGCTCAAGGAAAAAGGAAGGGGAAGGGGAAGGGGAAGGGGAAGGGGAAAGGGAGAGGGAAAGGGAGAGGGAAAGTGACTGCTGGCCCTGGTGTCCCTGCTGGCCCTGCTACCCCTGTTGCCCCTGCTGCCCCTGCCGCCCCTGCCCAAGGAACAGAGAGAAGGGCGACAGGCACCACCATCATCTTGCCATCAAGACCACGCACCACTGCTGCCCCTGCCGTCCCTGTCCATAAGACTCCCGCACGTGCTGGATTGACCCGGAAAACTCTGACACCATCAAAGTATGCCGCCCTGCTGTTTGATGGTGATTCGCAGGGCATTGGCAGCCCGGGTTTCAACGACGAAGCCCTAGCACGGGACCAAGGGTGGGGGGATTTGGGAGTGGACAGTGGGAGTGAGTTCGACGTCGGTGACAAGAATGAGGAAGGGCATCGTCTGTCAAGTGAAGAGGAGGGTGATGATGATGCAGTGCTGTATCGCGACCATGGAAGCGATATTTCAGACGATGAAGGAGACGCAGACGACATTCCGATCCCTGGGCTGCCTTCGTTCGATTGGTCTGATGGGGTCAATTTTGTACCTGACGTGCCCCAGTTCAATCCTGGGACGTCAGGAACAACTGACGACTGGCCCTATGACGATCAAGCGAACGAAAGCGACTTCTTCCTCGCTTTTTTCGATATGGAGGTAATGACGTACATCGTTGCCCAAACAAACGCCTACTACAGGTGGGTGTTTGGCAGATTGGACATCCTTTCTCTAAAAGCGAGAATACGAGGCTGGGTGGATACGACTGTGGAAGAATTTATGACGTTCTTTGCCTTGTTGTTCCTCATGCCTCTGATCAAGAAGCATGTGTTGCAACACTATTGGAAGCACGACCCTCTCATCGCCACCCCAACTTTCAATAAGTTCATGACTCGTGACAGATTTTTGTTGCTGCTAAGATTTATGCACTTTGCAGACAACGAAAATCCTAACAGGATTGACAGGATATGGAAAGTTCAGGATGTGTTCACCATGTTGTTGGAGAGGTATAGGAAATACTTTTACCCCTTCCTCAATTTGGTGATTGATGAGTCGCTCGTGCTCTTCAAAGGACGTCTTGTTTCCAAGCAGTATATCCCCTTGAAAAGGCATAGGTTCGGAATCAAGCTCTTCGTTTTGTGTGACTGCGAAACTGGAATAGTGCTTGACATGATCGTGTACACAGGCACTGACATTGACATACCGAAAGCCGCTGCCAATGACCCCATGGGCATGTCAGGTGCCATCGTCAGGAAAATGTTGGCACCTTACCTGGGCAAAGACCACATCATCTACACTGACAACTGGTATACTTCTCCTGCTCTCTGCCAGTTTCTTCATGACAACCAAACGGGGTCATGTGGGACTGTCAGAAAGACAAGATAGTTTATGCCAAAGTTCACAGGTAATGTCATTCCTCTCACAGATGCCTCCTCCAGTGACACACCTTCAGAAGACGACCTGGCCCAGGAACACCGCGAGAGGCATGTGCGAAGAAGGCGACGAAAGGGGCAGAAATTCAAGCAGCTCGAGAAGTGTGGGAAAGTGATAGCCCTGAAGTAGAAGGATAAGCGAGACGTCCACCTGCTTTCCACCGTCCACACAGGTGCCCAGATGGATTCTGGCAAAATCCACTACCGAACCAGGAAGACCATCTACAAGCCCGACATGATAGTGGACTACACTAAGAACATGCGCCTGGTGGACAAGTCTGACTGTCAGCTGTCAGGCGTTGAGTGTCTGAGGAAGACTATGAAGTGGTATCACAAGCTCTTCCTCCACCTAGTTGATATCATGATGCTCAACTTGTGGTTGGTGAAGAAGGATATGTCCCCAAACCAGAAGCTGAAATTCCGGGAGTTCGTGTACAACGTCTCATACCAACTCCTGGAGAAGTATGGCACCACCACTCACAGACGTACGGCATGGCGTGGGGATCACGTTCCTGACCGCATCCAGCTGGGTGTCGAAAGACACTACCCAATCAACACCGAGATGCTTGGCACTCGTCGCAGGCAGGCGCAGTGCACCGTCTGCAACTCCAGTGTCAGGAAACCCCATGTCACCAAAAGAGTCACCTCAATGTGCGCCGAGTGCAAAGTTCCACTCTGCCTGGGTGACTGCTTCAGGGACTACCACACCTTCAAGAATTATTGAGTGTCGCCCCCCTGCCCTGCCCTGCCCTGGACTCGCCCCGTGCCCTGCCCTGGACTCGCCCCCTGCCCTGCCCTGCCCTGGACTCGCGCCCTACCTTACCTGACCTGACCTAATTGATCACGCTACCTCATAATGTAACATATATATTATATAATGTATAAGTTCCAAAGATGTCCCTGTGATATAGCTTTTACATTATATAATTGTATGTTTCATTATTTAGTTTATAAGTTTCAAAGATTTACATGTAATATGCCTTCTTTTTTTAGTATATCAATATATATGTTTGTTATAGCCTAAGTAATGTGTATATATTTTCTTACCTCAAATGAATTGTACAAAAATACATGATTCAATAAATCATGTCAAACCTACTAAGATAATAAAATAAAACAATAAAAAACCCAAAAAAACAAGGTCATGTCATTGTATTCTTACAATATGATATATTCTATGAATATTTCATATTGTTTGAATACAATGGCATGATCTTGTAAAAAAAAAAAATTATCAAAATTTTTCTAGACAGTATAAAACCTTCCCCATAACCCCCTCCTGGATTCGATCCCACTACCCTACCACACTTTGAGTTTTCCAGTCCGCGACCTTACCAACCATGCCACAGGAGCTCATACCAAATATCACTCAAAACTTTGTGTCTACAATCGAAATGACAATATACAAAAAAAAAAAAATATCCCACCAATTTACGTTTGTAAATTGATGGGATTATCAATTATATCATGCCAAGGTTTATAAAAGTTTGTCTCTGTCAAGAATTAGTAATTATATAACTTTATTCTGTCAAAAATTGCCCAAACACTCAGCAAAATTGCCCCTCTCAGTGTGACTCCACTCATTTTCACACGGTCAAGCGGTGACCCTTGCCGCTCCTTGATGCTCCAGCTACAGCAGCTCTGTCTGGGAACAAAATTGGTATAAATACAATAATGGATAAAATACTGTACAAATACATTTGTATTGTATAATATTGTAAATAAAAATGAATAATAACTGTGTGGGTGTCGAAAATTGCTCAACCAGCTTTCTTATGTCTCGCCTATGCGTGTATATTGGATTATACATAGTCATGACTGTCATACAAATACTTGCAGTAGGTCTCGAATATACATTTATATTGCATATTACTTGTAAATAAATAAGTATAAGTTTCTCTGGTGGCAATCTACCCTTTCGCAAGTGTAAGGAGACACCAGTCTATATTTAGCCCTCTATCACAAAAGGCAATCTGCCTGTGTTTACTGACCACCCTCATTGCTGGTCTATAATATAGTACTTTATTTACAGTCAATGGCCTACATGTTTCTGTGGTACTTCACATGTGTCTAAAATGCAATGTCTGCTTGCATAAAAATGCAATTCTGAAGTCCATTTATACGTACGACATACGCATGTCTCAGTTTCTCTCTCTCTCTCTCCATTCCTGACTCATGTTAATGTAGACCTCTTGGTGGCAACGAACACCAGACATCTGGTAGACATAAGGTTCAAAATACCAAGACATCCATACACCTCGGGCGCCTCCACAATTATCACAAAGCTGGCTATCTATCTAGAGATCTCCCTGCCTGCCTTCCTTCTCTCCACGACTCACTCACTCACTCACTCCCTCCCTGCATGCCTCCCTCCCACCCACCCTTTCAGGCTTCCGTCTGCTAGAAACACATTCACAATTTGCGTAAATATCGCATTAAATGGTCTATATGCGGTATATTCCTTGTTATATGGGATGCCTACATACGTACACGTCTTTATTATAGCATGACAGTGCTCTAAATACAAGATATACGTGATATTTATGGCGTAACACACCCTCTCCCCCTTTCATTCCCAGCACAACTCACTCACACCTTGGTTCACGCATAGAAACTAATTGGTAATGTGCGTAAATATCGCATGAATTGGTCTATATGCGGTATATATTTTGATATATGGCACGTATACATACGTACAAGTCTGTATTATAGCATGACAGTGCTCTACGTACAAGATATAAGTGATATGTATGGCATAAACCACACTCTCAGCTCATAAATTGCCGCCAAACCTCCAACACATCTTCATTCCCGCCTAAAAATTCTCTTATAATTCCCTTATATATTGCAATTTTTGGTCACTATGAGGCATATTCATTGTTATATGGGTGGCCTACACACGTATACATACTCTACATAGCCTAAAAGGGCTCAAAAAAGGAGATATACGTGATAATACGCGGTAACCCACCCCCTCCTCCCTCTCCTTCTATCCACTGGGCGCGTGAAAATTTGGCAGGGAAATCTCGCTGCTCGATGACAATCTAGCCGCGCGGTGCCATTCGCTCCACATTTTTCAACTACGGACCGTTCCCCCACCCTCCCCAGACATTTTTTGGGGGGTCAAATATATATGGGCCGATGCACGCAAACATTGCCTACACGATGATGTACTTTTTATCGAAATTGGCAATGGGTCCCAAAATCATCATAGGTGCGCACAGTCTTACCCTGTAGAAAAAACCCTGTGCGCTGCGGAGAGGTTAACACCTCAGACTGGCCATCACAACTAAAGATGACACAATGGGGCATGAACACCTGTCCCCGAGAAGACGGTATTTCCCCTCATGAACGTGTTTACGGCGTACCCCCCCCCTGTTACTGCCGTTCCACCATCACGCTCATCTCCCCTCCAACACCTCCACAATTGACCCATTGCAACATCTGCAAAACACCCTCCATACCGCCCAAACCTGTCAAGACACCAAAACGGATAGCCCCGATGATAAAAACCCTTTCGCCATCCATGACACCGTAATGGTAGCCAACCTCCCTGTCACCAACAAATTAGGCCCTCGCTATGTCGGGCCCTACACCATCATACAAGTCCCAAATGCCTATCAAGTCACCATCGATTATCACGGCGTGACTCGCACGTTCCGAACTAGATTCGTCCGAGCATTTAAACCTCTAAAACCACAAGACATTACCCCACCCCACACGTCCGACCCTGAATTAAACACCCCTACTAACCCTTCCACTCAGGCTATGAATATTCCCATACAAACCCCTAAGGGCCTAAGCCCTCCAGCACCGAACCGACCAATCATTCCTCAACATACCCCCCAAACTAACCTCCACAAACCCCAAGCCCCCACTATCACACCTTCCTCCACCATGACACCTTCCTTCACTTCCGATAGTCAAGTACCTCCCCAACTTATCCAAGTACGAAAACCTCCACCCACAACCCCGACCACAACGGAAACCCTCCCGTCTAGCCCTGACATACCTCCACCAGGCACCACAGTGAGAAAACCACCACCCCCACCCAAAACCAAGTACACACCCAACCGCACCACACAATCTACCTCAGTAACCTCACGCTACAACTTACGCCCACGACTAAAATCTTTTAAAACCTCCAGAAAACACACCCTGCTAACCCAGTTCCGTAGGGCTGCCAGACCACTATCCTCCTCCTCCTCTTCTTCTTCGTCGAATTCTCCTCCACAAAGGGAAAGAAGACGAATAATCACAACTAAACACCATAAACCCTCTAACTATATTCCAAAAATAACAACCCCCACCCCCCCACGAAAACACATACCTTCCTCTTCAACCTCATCCCCTCTCAACCCCCACCTCATCACCCCGAATGACCTGCTAGATATACCCCCCAACCAAACTCCCATAAAACCGCCTACTTCCACCACCAGCAAATCACCGACCCCACCAAAGAACACACCCCACACACGTTCCTACCCCCAACCCTCCAAATTAAATCTCCACTCCTTACCCACCCGTCTAGCCCCCCCCGCATCCACCCCTTTCCCCTCCACTATCCCTGCGACCCCACCCACACATCAACCAACCTCCTCATCTCATCGAACCCCCAACCAACCAACCCCTAAAATATACACTATGCCAACGACCAACCCCTCCTCTCACACCACGTCTAACACGCAACTAACTCCTCACCAAAGCCCCTCCAAATTGACGGGCCCGACCTCCACACCCCCACAAAGTCGCCCCTGAGAGAACCCCCATACATACCCCCACCAAATCCTCTTCCATTCCGCCTACCGCCCTCACTCGACAAAAACCTCCACACGCATCTACCTCTCAAATAACCCCTGACCTCACCCCCACTAAATACCCTCCACCTGTAAAGCGTTCTTCCCCTCAATATAAAACATCGTCGAGCGACTCAAGTCCCACGACAAACATCTACCTTCCCACCAGGACCTCCAAAGGTAAAATAATCAACAGACCCATCAGATTTAAAGACAGTTATACAAAAACAACACCCCGTTCTTACACTAAAGACCCAAGCCACACAACACACACACCCCCTCTTTCTCACGCACCTTACCTAAACCGATATTGCGCATTGCCTCAATATATTTTCCCAGCCTACAACACCACCCAAGAAAACCCCCAAAACCCCAGACTCATATCCCCCCTTCACCCCCAGCTCCGTTTTCACGCGTTAA
This sequence comes from Lithodes maja, assembly GCA_037953745.1. Lineage (NCBI taxonomy): Eukaryota > Metazoa > Arthropoda > Malacostraca > Decapoda > Lithodidae > Lithodes > Lithodes maja. The sequence continues at coordinate 17,015 of JBAKBP010029641.1, forward strand.
TCCCTCCCCTTCAGTTAGTAACCCATTCACCACACTGAAGAGGCCTCCTGTCAGTCCCACACACCACACTCGATACATGACCTGCACCATGAACCAATCCACACCCTTTGTCGCCCCCGTCCCTACCCCCACGGGGGAAAACTACAAACCATTCATACGAAAGGTTAAAGTAAAAACGTCCACAGGACGCTTAGCCCGTCTACAATGCCCACATCAAGCCCGGGCAACCACCCTCCACAACACAGAGGACACATTCCTACAGGTCTACATTGACCTGCAAAAGAAACCTGACCCTCGCTCTCTTGCTTGGTGGGACCTTCTCAATACACTCAAAATGACCCACCATGACTACGCTTCTTTTTACTTCACCCTTGAGGCTCGGGGACGAGCCTACAATGAAGGAGAGGGAAGTAAAATGCCCCAGAACGAGAAGCCCACCACAGAAGCCACGAGCGAACATCACACAGAAACACCCGAAAGAAAGGCCCACAGAACGAAAGGACCAGGTGACCGAGCCAACCAGTTCAGACAGGTTGAAGCCCGCAGGGCTAAGCAGCTCCAAACCACACCTGCCTACCCCTTCTAAACACTGACCTTTCCCACACCTCGCGTATACACTACCCCTCGTGTCCTACACCTCTACCTACATGATGACGAACATAAATACACCTTAAAGTTAATACACCCATGCCCTGTCCCTAAATTAGGATGTCAATATCAACATACCCTAAAAATACCTTGTCTTGCCAGACTAAGTTTCTGAAGACCAATCGCCCCATAAATCTATGTATGTTCTTCCATCCGAGAAGTAATATGTTAAACCCCTAAAAATACCTTGTCTTGCTAGACTAAGTTTCTGAAGACCAACCGCCCCCATAAATCTATGTATGTTCTTCCATCCGAGAAGTAATATATTAACCCCTGTCTTGCCAGACTAAGTTTCTGAAGACCAACCGCCCCCATAAATCTATGTATGTTCTTCCATCCGAGAAGTAATATGTTAAACCCCCTTAACCCGTACAGCCCCAGCGACGCGCCTGGCGCGTCGGCGATGTATGTAACGCACAGCCCCAGAGACGCGCCTGGCGCGTCACCCTAATTGCCCCTAATTGCGCCGACCGTAACCTCAGGTGTAGCCACGCAAGAGGGCTCAGATTTGTATGGGAACTGTGTACGTATCCCACGCAACCGTGCCGATGGTTGAAAACTCTCAAAGTCCACGTGCGTGCGCGTGAGCGCGCAATAACCTGGTTTTTTGGGGTAATTGCCTTCAATTTTTTACTCTTGTAAAATACGTTTTCGGGGGCTCTGTAGGACCATTCTTTAAGCTTTTTGAGCGGTTTTTCGTGGTTTTTCCTTCATTCCTAACCCATTCGCTATTGTTTCTGGAATAAAACCATTTTTGAAAACCGGCCGGGTTCTGGTGAACAAACATTACAAAACTAGCCGGGGCTGGACGGGTTAAATACCTTGTCTTGCCAGACTAAGTTTCTGAAGACCAACCGCCCCCATAAATCTATGTATGTTCTTCCATCCGAGAAGTAATATGTTAACCCCCATGTCATAATTGATAAGAAACTATGATACCCACGGGTACACCATTGTATATATAACCCTTATTCCGGTAAGACCTAGACAGAGATAATGACTGAAGATGTTAGCTACCATGCAGTAACTCTAATTCTTACCCCAACCAGAGATTGTATAGATAACCTTTTTTTTACCATTGTCTAGACACATATCTACCACGAAACAATAACGAAGTACCCCTACGAACTGCCGCTTTTCTTTGGTCTATATTTCATAGAAAACGCAGTTCCCAGGGACAACTAGATCAGCAAGAAATCGTGTCAAATAATAGTGTCCATAACCCCTCGTATTGACGAGTAATAATACACCATGTTTTTCTCTACTTTTATCCACAGTCAAGCACACACCTACAGTTAACCTCCTCTTCCCCACAGCCCACAGTCCACATGATTCTATCCTTTCCAGACTCATATACCACCACATATTGCTCATCCCCCAGTAGCATTTGGCTAACATACTTTCACTGTCATTAACCCCCAAACTCCAATATCAACTGTAGTCTAATGCCACCCCTACGCCCGGAGACCTTAGGGTCAAACTTCCACGTAGCCCCCTGAACCCTCTCCCTCTCATTAACCCCCCACGCTCCTCGACTCCTTTCCGAACTAGCCTCTCCATCATACCTCCTGAAGATCCTCGATTTTTCCGTTGCTAACGTTCTCAAATCTTTTATATATATACTCCTATCCAGCCTACCTTCCCTTAGTAGGACGGAACAACATTAGAACTTTACTAACCCTCTGCATGCCATCTATTCCCTCACAACCCATTCACAACCCTGTACCCCATGATCGTCAGTGCGAGGCTAACCGCCTCGCCAGTGACTAACTTCTATTGCCATACTTCCAGATAAATGTGGCAGAGTTAGCAACCCCGTCTCCACCACATCCAGCAAACCATGCAATTAACAACCCAACCGATTAAACCAGCTAGTCAAGGCACCTTCGGTTTTGGTATTATGAACACCCACATCTGTCTCATAAACAGAGGGTTATTACAAACACTTGTGAAATGGCAAGCCCCTAGCCACAGCCGCCGGACGACCATCACGGAGAGAGGGCACGCATCTACCCCTTTTTACCCACCCGAGGAGGGAGACCCCCACCCCTGCGGAGGTATACCTGACCCCTGTTTTGACTTCCAGGTCATTGCCAGGTAGCACAGGAATTCTTCCTATCAATGAACTAACCATGCATGACTAACCCCTTTACTAACCTCTATTAACCCCCAATAACCCATTCACCTTTCTTGCATACTCGGATAATCAAATTAGCACCTCAGCTATACCATAGAAGGAAGACTAAGCCAAATAAGAGAGACACTCCTATCACAGCTGTCCCAGTCCTCCTCGCAAAGTAGATCCAGTCTCCCTCCCCTCAATACTTCCAATATAGCCAAAATAGTACCTCTTACTAAGGCTCAGTTATATCACATTATGAAGGCTCCCTATAGCCATGTGCCACAACAGTAATCACCACCTTACCTAGTCCCCGTATCTATTGAGAGCTCAAATAATTCCATAAGACTCGAGATCCCTATGGCCTACAGGGTCGAAAACTGAGCCTATAAACCCAGCTCCAGCCCCCAGTAAAATCAGTTGAAAGATAGACACCAACCAGTGGCTGGCCCCCTTTAGTTGACCTCTAGCTCTGCCCTTGTGTTGTTCCTGAGATTTGAGTTCCAGAGCCGGCAGACTCCGTGGCAGATTTGAGATAGAAGCATCTGTCCACGTACAAGAAATCTACGTGCACCTTATAACCTTCACACACCAGTGGGTATATAAGCGTGTAGCCAGCAACGATCGCCAAGAGATCCGTCTTGAGAACTTCCTACATATGGACCCCCTGGACGGCCGCGGAACCAGTCGTTAGCCCCCAACATCACGGACGCAAGATAACCAGGACCAGACCAACCAAATACTACCCAAGATTCACTTTATTAGTACTACCGTGTTACAGTACTAATTAGAAACTCGCTTATTAATCTTTCTATGAAGTGGCTATATCTTTGCCCCAGTATAATTCATATAATTATAACCATTCTATTGGGGAGTGCTAAGCGTATCAGTGTTCATTAATTAACAGGCGACATTAACTCTCGTAATTACCCCTATTCAGATATTATTACATAGAAGTAAAACCCTAGTGATATCTAACGTTCGCCCACTGATTTGTGTTCTACGTGTTTCTGCTATAAGAATATAAAACTTAGATCAGTACCCCCCTGAGGTTACTAGAATTCCCGTACTCTAAAAATACGCGTGTCTACTTCTAGTCTGTGAGTTACTATTTGTGCACCAGAACTGCCAGTAATAAATCTAATTAGTGAAATTGAATCTATAAGTAACATTGATGTCTTCCAGTATATAAACTTGCGAACCAAGCCAGTGATTAGAAGAGTATACCTGGACCCAGATTCACTAACGGTCGTAGCGTGCGATGTCGTACAGCAACCTACGATCGTTCCTAAGGGAGTGCGGAAGGTGTATTCACGAACGCATCGTTGAGCTCCCTTTCGGCTCCCTTTCAGTTATTTTCACCGAGGCTTCTCTTGACCAATCAGGCGCTTGGCCTTTGTAAATAAACAATATGTCACCCACACCGAAGCACCAAGAAGAACCTAATATACTTTAATTTATGAGCTTGTCATTGTTTAGCATGGCTAATTCGATCCACCACAGCCAGCAGGAAGAAGAATAGAGTATCTTGTGAATTGATAATAAGAAATTAGCCTAGCTAGGCTACAGGGAAGCCTGTTAGTGGCCCAAGTTAAAGGATTTTCGATGGATTGATCATTGATAATCATGTTAGGCTAGTTGGGAGTGTATAATTTATACCTTAACCACAGTATATTGTTCTACTTTACCATGTCTACACCTAGACAGGGCGAGCGGCGAGCCAAACCAAAATGCCAGACTTTACTATGTCTATGCTTACATAGGCAGTTCTAGCCAAGCCAAAATGCCAGACTTAGCCTAGGCCTAATTTTTCAAAATAGGCCTAGGGTAATATTTTTGTATTCACAACACCTCAAGGCCTATCTACCTTTTCAAAATAGGCCTAGCATAGGCCTCCTCAATCTATTATCCAACAGTTGGCCATGGGAAATAATGATAGGTTGAGGGGGGCTTTGTCCCCCTCACCTCCCATGACTTATTGCCATCATCAAATATATTACCAGCATGGGACTAATTACAGCTAGTTAACAATGAGGACGGTACGCCTGCAAACACCATCTTAACCTGCTAGGCTTCTACTTTACCAACAGCAACACAACACAATCACATGCTGCAATCACAACAACAGACTCTACTCCTTCATGTAAACAACAAGCAAACACTCTCATCAATCACTTCTCACATGTCAGCCACCTAAAACCTCACAAAGACGACCGACGTGTCATCCGACGTAAGAGACAATTCCTCACAGACCCTGACTATACACCCTTCACCAATCACCAGACAAAGCATATCATCAACAATCTCAAGCACTCACCCGCCTGTGGCCTAGACAACATAAGCAACATACACCTCAGACACCTGGGACCACAAGGCATACAAACACTCACTAACATATCAAACTACAGCTATTCACACAACACAAAGGTCCTGATGTGGCGGCGTCTACGCCGTGGGACCACCTCCCGGAGCTGCCAACCGCGGATGGCTGCCGACCCTCCACGGCCGGAGACAAGATCAATCGACCAGTGGAGGACAACCGGATGCCGGCCGCGGGGAGCAGTTTCGGGAGCCAAACCGTCACAACTATCCCCTGCCCCCCCCCCCCCCCCCTCCTGGGGGCACGGGTCCTTGGAGTGGCTTCGGTCGCGCCGGGAATTTCCACACCTCTCACACCACACACACACATCACACAGTTTTTCCTACACCGAGAAATGACTCTCCGGCTGTCATTTCTCGAAGACTTCTTCTAGCCGGAGACATTGAGAGCAACCCAGGACCCACATACACATACTGTACATATGTCCAACTTGCTCAAAACCCATCACTTCGAGTCGCCACACTAAGGGTTCAGTTCTCTGCAATTCATGCAGGAACTGGACCCACTTCACCTGTACAACACTTGCCTCCAAGAAACACTACACGAACACCTGGACCTGTTCCTCATGCCCCTCCCTCTCCCAGTCAAATCCCTCGCCTAAAACCCGTCCACCTCTCCTCCCCAACCCACCTAGCCTTCCCATATCATCCACTCCCCCCCTAAAACCCATCCACCTCTCCTCCCTAACCCACCTAACCTTCCCATACTATCCACATCCTCAACTCAACACACCATACCCCATCCTAATCCATCCCAACCCCCATCTCCTGCTCCCCAATCCCCACCCCCACCTCACCCATCCCAACCTCCAGCCCCTCCCTCACCCCCACCCCATCCTCGTGCAGCAGCACCCAACATACATCGTGCACATAACATTAACATTCTCCAATTGAACATAGATGGCATTAACACAAAGAAACACAAACTCTCACACTTCATCAAACAACACAACATACACATTGCCATCTTACAAGAAACAAAACTCCGCACATCACAAAAAACACCCACATTTCATAATTTCACCACCATCAGACAAGACCGGGCTGTCGGCGGGGGCAGTGGACTCATCACCCTGGTACACAGTGAAATATCATACATAGTAACCAGTGTACAAACCAAATCCCTCCTCCCCCCAAATGATAACACAACAGAAATACAATCAATTAAAATACGCACTGGCAACAAATCCAACATAACCATCATAAACACATACAGTACATCCCTCCCCAAACATCCCCTACAGTACCAAATGAATACAGACCACACTTACAACACATCACAAACATCCCACACATCATCCTGGGTGGTGACTTCAACGCCAAGACGTCGGCCTGGTTTGTCGACAACCCTGACACAGACAGAGGGCTGGTACTACAAAACCAAACAGATAACCTCATTATCCTTAACGACATCCATCAACATACCCATATTCCTCACCAAGCCCTCTATAACCCATCATCTCCAGACATCACCTTTTGCTCCCCAGAACTCGCCCCCACAACATCCTGGAGGGTGGTCAGAACCTTAGGCTCTGACCACCTCCCGATCATTATCACCACCAAAACCAGACTCACCCCAGCTAGCCACAAACACACATACACCAATTATAAAAGAGCTAACTGGGAAGCATTTACAAATGAGACCGAACAACACTTCACAACTCTAAACAGTACACCCATCACTAACATCAACAATGCTGTACACATACTCAATAAAACTATCCAAAACGCTGACAAGAAACACATTCCAAGAGGTAACAGAAAAAGACACAACCCCAACTTCACACCAGAAATTCAAACCCTCATCAGACAACGCGACACACTGAAACACTCCCCAGCACCCCACACACAAGACATCACACAACAAATTCAAGCACTCAACACCCAAACTAACAACAAAATACAAGAACAACAAAAACTAAATTGGAATAACTTCCTACAAACACTTGATCACAAAACAAACCCCAAAAAACTCTACAAAACACTAAACAGCATCACACTTTCCAACAGCAACACAACACAATCACATGCTGCAATCACAACAACAGACTCTACTCCTTCATGTAAACAACAAGCAAACACTCTCATCAATCACTTCTCACATGTCAGCCACCTAAAACCTCACAAAGACGACCGACGTGTCATCCGACGTAAGAGACAATTCCCCACAGACCCTGACTATACACCCTTCACCAATCACCAGACAAAGCATATCATCAACAATCTCAAGCACTCACCCGCCTGTGGCCTAGACAACATAAGCAACGTACACCTCAGACACCTGGGACCACAAGGCATACAAACACTCACTAACATATCAAACTACAGCTATTCACACAACACAATACCAGACATTTGGAAGCATGGTATCATCATCACATTCCCCAAACCCAACAAAGACCCCACGCTACCCTCCTCGCACCGCCCCATCACACTCCTTTGCTCCCCCTCCAAAGTCATGGAACGCCTAGTATTACAACTAATTACACCCGACCTACCCCTAGCTCCAACACAACATGGCTTTAGGCCACTGCACTCCACAAACACTCTTCTCACAGACCTTACACAAAGAGCTTTTGACGGCATCAACTCAGCTAGACCACCACACAGATCACTATTAGCCACACTCGACATTAGTAAAGCCTTCGATGCCATCCCCCGCCACAACCTAACAAACAAAATCTACAACACAAACATGCACAACAACACAAAAAGGTGGCTGGCCAACTTCCTAGCAGGCAGATGTGCACACGTATCTTTTGCCGGTCAGTCATCTAAAATCAGAAACTTTCCAAACGGAGTCCCACAAGGATCCGTCCTATCGCCCGCACTCTTCAATCTGTACATGCATGATATAACTACACCCAATACTCCCCAAATAAACTTAGCCTCCTATGCAGATGACATAACACTCACATGCACACACCATGACCCAAGAAGAGCAACAGATCTCCTTCAACCCTATCTCAACACACTACATGGCTGGTGCACTACAAACAGACTTAATCTAGCCCCAGCCAAATCCACCGCAACCCTGCTCACAAGCTGGACAGGGTGAACACGAATACATCCCTCAACTCAACATAAACAACACACCCCTAACACATACACACACACCCAAAATCCTAGGAGTAACATATGATACTCATATGACATTCAAACAGCACACCACAAACATTAAAAAGAAACTGACACCCAGACTTAACGCCCTCAGGTCACTTGCTCACACAAAATTTGGACACAACAAAGAAACTACCACCACAGTATATAAACAATACATAAGATCAGTGATGGAATACGCAAGCCCAGCCTGGGCTTCTAACCTAGCTGAAACACATCATAAGACCTTACAGACTATTCAAAACAAAGCCCTGAAGATCATTACAGGCTGCACAGCTACTACACCCACAGATCATCTACATCAAGAAACAAAAATCCTCAAAGTCAAAGACCATCTGGACATGAGAGGCACTCAATTCCTGGCAGCAGCCTCCACGAACCAAGACCACCCACTAAACTACATGGCAACACACCCACAGACACCAAGAAATATCAAAACAACACCCAGCACACGGTATCACACACAATTATTGTCCTCTCTCCCTCCCTGCCCACCCCGAACCAACTTCCAGAAGCACATCCATACTCATATCTCTCGCCAATCCATCCACTCACTCACAGACAACACGCAGCTGCATGCACGACCTCCCGAAATCCATCCTTCCGAATCCTCCCTCCCTCGCGAGGACAGAGTCCACCTGGCCAGGCTGAGATGCGGACACCATCCAGCTCTCCTGAGCTATCAGAAGAGACTGGATGACTCCGTTGTCGACGCCTGCCCGGGATGTAACACAGCACCCCATACCATTAAACACATCATAGAAGACTGCATTTCACACAACCACTTACGCCAACAACACAACCTACACTCAATGAGAGCTCTGTGGGAAAGCCCGATCGTGGCCATGGCCTTCCTTCGGGACTCGGGGCTGTTCGGCCAGGCAGCTTAGGGAACAACAACAACAACAACAACAACAACACAATACCAGACATTTGGAAGCATGGTATCATCATCACATTCCCCAAACCCAACAAAGACCCCACGCTACCCTCCTCGCACCGCCCCATCACACTCCTTTGCTCCCCCTCCAAAGTCATGGAACGCCTAGTATTACAACTAATTACACCCGACCTACCCCTAGCTCCAACACAACATGGCTTTAGGCCACTGCACTCCACAAACACTCTTCTCACAGACCTTACACAAAGAGCTTTTGACGGCATCAACTCAGCTAGACCACCACACAGATCACTATTAGCCACACTTGACATTAGTAAAGCCTTCGATGCCATCCCCCGCCACAACCTAACAAACAAAATCTACAACACAAACATGCACAACAACACAAAAAGGTGGCTGGCCAACTTCCTAGCAGGCAGATGTGCACACGTATCTTTTGCCGGTCAGTCATCTAAAATCAGAAACTTTCCAAACGGAGTCCCACAAGGATCCGTCCTATCGCCCGCACTCTTCAATCTGTACATGCACGATATAACTACACCCAATACTCCCCAAATAAACTTAGCCTCCTATGCAGATGACATAACACTCACATGCACACACCATGACCCAAGAAGAGCAACAGATCTCCTTCAACCCTATCTCAACACACTACATGGCTGGTGCAC
>JBAKBP010029642.1:0-26848 GCA_037953745.1 Lithodes maja
CTTAAAACCAACTCCAGCTTTAGCCTCCTCCTGTTGATCGTTCCTCTGCTGGTCTGAAGACGGAGGACTAGGCTGTGACACTTTAGCTGCCCGAGCTCGGGTGACAGCACACGCCATGGGTTGTGCCTGGCACCGCTCGACACACTCTTGCTCTCCCCCACTCACGTCGGCCGTCCTCTCGGCAACGACTAAGGGTAGAACCTCAGAAGCGGGCATTGCAAAGTCGTTACCGAGAAGAAGGTCGACGCCCTCCACTGGCAGTTTCTCCACAATCCCAACATCCAATTCACGTGCCACACCATCCACCTCCAACTCCAACCGCACCAGCGGGTATGACCGAGTTGCATTAATACCCTGCACCACTACCACCCGAGCCGCATTTATAGGGTAGCCAGTCAAGTTATTCATCAGAGTCTGGGAAGCACCTGTATCACGCAAGACCTCTACTCCATGCTTGCGCCCCGCCCACATCACGCAACCCCGTCCTCTATGGTCGCAAAAAACATCCTGAGCAGGGTTCGAGCCTCCCAGGTGTTTCTGCATTGGCTGTGCCTCAGCCTCTGACGAACTGCCCCGGGCAAACTCAGAAAACTTCGGAGACACACCAATGTTGCAGGCCAAAGACACAGCTGCTGTAGGTGGTTTGCTAGGACAGACTCTTGCAAAGTGCCCCTTTTCATGACAATGATAACACTCCAACTCCCCTCTGGGCTTCCCTTGGTACTGGGAAGGGCCCGGCCCCTTCTTAAATGGGACGGTGTTAGTCTTGTGGTCAGTCTTGGTATCATAGCTCTTGTACTTGTTTGCATAAGGTATATCACTAACTCGGGGGGGTGGGGCGTCACGCCCCTTGTTACCTGCCTCACTACGCTGGGCAGACCCGCACCCACGAATTAATGATAGCCGGAGGTCAGCCATCTCAGCTGCCTCCTGTAGAGTTTTTGGGTTCTTTTCTTTAATAGTTAAAGTCATTTCTGCACCTGTGCACTTGTAAAACTGCTCGAGCAGAAACAGCTCCGTCAACTGTTCGGCCGTCTCAGCTTTCTCAGAACGTGTCCAGTTCGCAAGTGCATCTTTTAAGTCCCGGGCATGCTCAAGAAAGGTCGCCTCCCTAGTCTTTGCAACACCCCGAAACTTCAATCGATATGTTTCTGGTTGCAACTCGTATGCCCGCAGGACAGCTCTCTTCAATACTGGGTAGTCAATGCAAGACTCCAAAGGCAGTGCATCATAAGCCTTCAGACCCTTACCCGTAAGTCTTGAGGAGACTAGAGCTGCCCACTTCTCTTCAGGCCAATTATGCTCCCTACACTTCTTCTCAAAACGATTAAAAAATTCTGTGACTTCAGTTTCACTGAAATGCCGGCACCAATTTGACTAAGTGAGACAAGGACTGTTCTCTTACTTGGCCCTTCCCGGCCCATCCGAATCCCTGTCGACTCTGCACGAGTCTTATCTAAGTCTATCTGAGCACAATATTTCTCGGAGTCGTATCTAAGCTCAGCCTCGTGCCTCCTAGTCTCATTCTCCTGCCTCCTAGTCTCATTCTCCTGCCTCCTAGACTCAGCCTCAATCTCATACCTCCTAGACTCAATTTTAGCAAGCTCGAGTTTAAATATCATATCAGGAGACAGGCCGGAAGAGGGAGCTGCCACTACTGAAGGAGGGGGGGCAAGAACTGGGGAACCACCATATGCACCGCCCGAGGGCACTCCAATCTTCCAATTCTCATCCCTCTGTGGGAGAGTGCTAACCTCCGGCAACTGAGTGGACGGCACTGTGGGAGTCGAGTGAGAGGGGATCTGGGGAGGAACCCCCCCAAACGCCCTCTCCTCCGAAACCCCATGTCGCCCACGCAACACCCAGGAAATCAGCTCCCCCTTGGACATCCCTTCTACATTGGATCTGCCCAAAACCTTGGCTATCAGGTGCAAGCCATACATATCCACCACAGTCAGCCTCCCCTCCGTCTCGTGGTACCGCTTACTCACAAAAAGTCTAGCATCCTCCTCACTAGTTACTAACGGCACCTCCTCAAATAGCATCTCTCGCTCCTCGTCAGTACTAGGGCACGACATACTGAAGTTCACCAAAAAATTCTCGAGACAAAAGTGTTAAACTCCCTTATGCAAGCACTAATTACTAAATTAACTGGAGTCTCTTAAATGCTCTCCTAATTGCCTTACAAAAAAAAATATTCTTCAATATGTACGCTAAAGTACGAACAAACAAATGTTGTACAACTCTGCAAAAAAAATTATACTGTTCACAAAATCCTAAGCAAGGTCGCCATTTGTTACGACCGGGCACTCAGGTACACTAGGGCTCTTACACAGGACTCGAATATGGCTCGCTGCCACAACGGAAAACACACGATCCCAACCCCAAGAGTACTGCCAGCCGAACAAAAAACGCCACTACCCTTCAGAGTTCTATCTGCTCTAACGGGGTATACAAGAACTCGGTACTAGCGTTTTACACAACAGACTAATAATCACGACAGGAGTTATCTAGTCTGGTCAACAATCAAACAAGGAAGAAAGTACTACAACACTAAAGAATAGTGTTGGCCGAAGCCGAAGTAATCCACCCTTGAACTAAGAACTTAAGAAGTCCTCCACCCTCTACTTCGGATCGGCACTATTACGTTACGTTAAACAATTAGTCCTCGAGCATCAAGCAAGGAATCTTCTGATAAGTTAGATGCTTCTCGAATACTCATAAGAAGTAAGTATCGGATTTTGAACAGCAATTTAATGAATAACTCACTGGTAATTAAAGGCTTTTAATTGACATAAGAAGAATTATAAGGATAGGCAATAGGATATGGCAAACATTAAGAAGAAGTACTCCGACAATGCACTAGCAATAGCCTACTAAGATTGTGCTCGTGGGCCACTAATCTCTAAAGTAGCTAAGCGTGCCACACATGAAATCAATAGTGCTTAAACAATAATATACATAAGGAGAAGCTTCAATACTATACTGTATCTGCTGGTCGAGCAAAGTCTAGCTGGGATATCTAAGGTTAAGAGACAATGGCTGAGCAAGCGGCTCGTAGCCTAGCGAGGTCCTTAAGACTGTGCGGCCAAATTACGGTAATTGACGGGATGCTCTCTTGAGAGATCCAGATCACTAGTATCTGGTTCTCTCCTGGCGATCCTCTCAAAGTCAAGCAAACGAGATAGCACAGTGTTGGGTGGCAGAGGCAAACGCCCTCACTCGCAACACAGTGCTAAACTCACACGGTACACAGTCAGAAAGACCACCTAGGCTTCCCACGTCTCCGTTGCAATTGTGCTGGTTCAACCAACCTAGCACTCATAGGAAATCACAACTCGAGGAACCCTATCCCAGTCTAGCATTACCTAAACCAGCAGAAAACAGGAACATGAATAATAGTACACAGGGAAATACATATACGAGTGCAACAAACATCAATCAATCCTATTCTAGTTGACCCTTCCAAAATAGGCTATCTAACAGGCATCTATCTCGGGAGAACTCAAGCGATAATACTCTGGCTGACTAGCTCTGCACCAAAGGGATCATGGAAGTTAAACAGGGATCGAGAAAAGAAGAAAATAGGCTGTTCAGAGAGTAGAGAAAGTTCACATCAGTCGGAAGAATATGGATAGTTGCAAGGGATATGAGAGGTCGCTTTGCCTGGTGAGTTCTGAAGAGTTACGGCGGGGACCTCTCTTTATACCCGGCCCTGTAGCGAGCATAACGCCAACGCCAAGGACCGCCCACTGGCAATCATGACGTCACATTCTCTCTCTCAATCTGGGATTGACAAAGGATTTCCCACGCGCTTGAGGAGGGAGGGAGGGGGGAATTAGGCCTACCCCTCGTGGCGCGCTCACTTGGTCGGTGTTACATAACTCTCTCTCTCTCGCATCATTATATATATATAAATCCCACACACAATACTTATATATAATGATATAAAACAGAACTCGTTGACTTAGAAGAAAACAAAATACATAATTATAATACTTATAAGTACAACGGTTCACATAAACTGAGTTAGGAAACTCTACACAGACTACAGCCAAAGTTCCTGCCCTGACGATCCTAGCGAGAGTGGGGCCTGACTGAGGCGTTCTGTACTGCATGCTCATACTCGGCATGCGTCACAATATTCATCATAAACGTCCAAAAACCACTAATACACTAGATAAGGTCCAAGGAAACACGTACTAATAAGATCAGTTTAATATATAAAAATAACAAAGAAGTTACATGCGGCGTCTCTTAACCCGGCAAGCGCGATAGGCCTAACGAAGGCTTCCTATAGGGAACGCGATAGGCCTCACGGAAGCAGGACCATAAAAAAAGCTTTCCAAAAAAAAAAAAGGGCCTATCAAAAAAAAAAAATTTGTCTCTAGGTGAGATAATTCCCCTCCAGTACTCATCCATGTAAATCTCACCCACCCCCCTCCCCTCCTTCCCCACCTTATTCCCCCCTCCCTCCCCTCCTCAATTATCACCTATTTTCCCTCTTATTATCATCATTTATCGGTTATTTTTCTCTCCCGCGATAATGTAGCACAAGTGGGTTGCAGAAAGATCGATATGTAACACCCAGACACCAGCCCACACCGCCCCGCTCGTCTCAGTTACCTCACAGACAGCGAGAGAGGAGGGTTGACTGTAGCTCTCTCTCGCCTGACATTACGACCGGTGTGGCCAATATCTTTGTTTTTCACCACCCAAATGCTTTTCCCACTTATTTTAGCACTCTTGAAGGTTCATATATACATCATATATGTAAAATAAAAGCATACCGAAAACAAATAATGGTCTATATTGTAAATATAACGAATTCTGTCAGAATCCAAGGCTAGAAATACACAAATAACTACCCTAGCCCCTAGGTCTATTTAGCGCTTAACAGGTTAAAGGAGGCCTGTGGTGTTAGCACCGTTACATTTGATAGAACAGTTGGTGAAACACATATAAACTATTCATTTAGCTTATAAATGTATAAATAAATGAGAATCTCATCCTTTATCAAAAATACTGATAATATGCTGGCCTATATATTTATGGCCCCAGGTACACTATTACAAAAATAGTTGTACTCTCTCTCTAATCCTAATCCTAAGATTATTGAGTATATAGTAAACTCTATTGCCATACATAAAGTTAACATAAAACATACAAATTCCTGACTAGACTTATTTTAGTCTAAGGAAAGGGTTATAACATGACATTAATACTCGTCACATTTGGTATCACATAAGAGAATAGGTAGAGTCCTTAGCTAGGAAAACTCCCCCCCCCCCCCCCCATCACCCCCTTTTCTTTACAAAAATAGCTTAAAACTAGACTTTCTGCCTTAATGCTACACATGTACGAGAAGGTTTCATGAGATTCACGGACAGGTAACTTGTGAGGAATGTATGATTTGATGCCCATAATTGGGTCTGTTGAATATCATCTAATGAGTAATTATGGAGGAATCTAAGTGATGCCGCCCATTTACGGATATCGTGTGATTTAGCCAACACGCCAGGATTACTCTCACGAATGACTTCTACCAATAACGCAGCTAGCTGGCGTTTTTGCAGACGTTTACCGGTCTGTGAAACCCAGAGAGCTCCCGCTTGTGATGGCCGGAAGCCCGCATAAATAACATAAGTGACTGCACTGGGCAAAGTAAATGGTGCCTATCACCTTGTTTCAGAGCCGGCACTTCGAACTCTGTAAAAACATGATTACTATGTTCATTCTTCGCGATAAAGTTAGGAGCAGGAGCATTATGGACACTCATATTACGCCTAGAAAATCTTAAACAGGTTGGCTCCGAACTCATCGCCGCCAACTCAGACACCCCTGTCGCCCGTAGCCAATGCCATTAGAAAAATGGCCTTTTTAAGTTTTAATTTAAAGGGAGCATCCTTACAATATTTACAGGACTGAAGCATCTCTAAGGCCAGATCAAGAGACCAGGGTGGGTGTGAGTTGACGAGGAGGAAGGGCGAAGCCTGAAGCAAGACCTCATAAAACCCTTTTCCTCCACCTCCGGCACAGACAGACCAGTTAAATCGAAAAAAGGTGTCCTAATTGCTGTGAGGTGATTCCTTAATGTGACAACTGACAAGTTTTGAATATCAAATAGGTAATTTAAATAATTAAACACCAGAGCCACTGAGGACTGCTGTTGACCAGTTTCTACAATCCAGGTAGTAAATGACTTCCAGTGTGATTGGTACTGTCTTTGGGTTGATTTAGCATACTGGTTTCAACTTTTGAGTCACGGTTTCCCCAAATTTGCCTAGCCACTTGGCCTTCTGATTGTCCATAAGGCAAAAGTCAGCGAGGTCTTGAGGTTTCCAATTGTCTCTAAGTGGAAGTACGAGAGCGGGAGCGACACCGGGTTCTCGCACCACGTTTTCAATTGGTCGTACCAAACTTGAGCTGGCCACAAAGGCGCGATCATCGAGACCATGCCCCGACAATCCTGTAGATTGTGTACTACTTTGCACATTAAGGATGCGTCTGGAGGTGGAAACAGATAAATGGATCTCTATTTGTTCCACTCTACCAGAAATACGTCCGGACCCCCCGGCGTGTGAGGTACTGAGGCAGCCTGTGGTTTGCCTCTGACGCGAACAAGTCCACTTGTGGATGGTAGGGTTCGGCAATCATCTCTTGAAAGATGTTTTGTCTGAGAGCCCATTCTACTTGAGTGCTCTGTCTCCGGGACAGAGCATCCGCCCACACGCTCGCCACGCCGGGCAGATATGTTGCGTGAAGATATATCCCGAGCCTCGTGGCTAGACGAAATATCTTTTCCGACAACCCTTGTAACACTTGAGATCTCGCTGACCCTTGCTTTTGAATGCATGTCACTGCAGTCAAATTGTCCATTTTGAAGGCTAGGGACTCTCCCGCCTGGCTCATGCCGTGCTCCTGTAAAAAGAATAGTGGGACTAGCAACTCCTTGGCATTTATATGAAGATGATTTGACATTGACCATAGACCCTGACCCTGATAGCCCAAATTTGATTATTAACCCCATCCCAGGGTACCTGACGCGTCTGTATCTACCCAAACCGTCGGAGGCGGAGCTGTCCAAGTCAAGGAGGAGTGAATTACTTCTGGCTTCGCCCAAGCCGCCAGAAGGTTGTGGATTAATATTGGAATTTTCCTCAGTGTTTCCGCCGGTAAAAGCGGAAAGCACCTGTTTCCTTCCAAGATAATTCTTTTGACCTTCAGGCGACTTAACGGCACCGTCAGCTGTATCCAATTGAGTGAACCTACCAGAGATTCCCAGATCCTCCTCGTTGTCGTCTTAGAATGAAGGAAACGAAAGAGTTTCTTGCGAAATCTCTGACGGTTGGCTTCGCTCTGACTCAGAGTGAGGAACTCGGTATCCCAGATAAGGCCCACCCACTGAATTTTCCTGGTGGGAATTAGAGAAGACTTTGCTAAGTTCACCCTGAACCCCAAGGCAGCTACATGATCTAAAACCTGTTGAACATGTTGAAGGCATATTATCTAGGATTGTGCTACCACCAGCCAATCGTCTAGGTACCATAACACCATGATTCCCTTCTCGAGCAATGGTAGCAAAGCCTGTCGGACTATCTTTGTGAAAACTCGGGGTGCTAGATTTAATCCAAAGGGCATTCTTTGAAAGACAAACGTTTGATCCCCGTTGCGTAAAGCTAGAAACTTTTTAAAACGTTTGTTGATTGGGACATGCCAGTAGGCATCTGTCAGATCTATCGAACACATCCAACCTTGCGGCGGGAGTGACAATCTGATCTGATTCACCGTCAGCATCCTGAATGATTGATTGTGAATGTGGGTGTTGAGATATGAGAGGTCGATCTCCGGCCTCATCTGAACATTGTCCCTCTTTGGCACCAAAAACAACCGGGATATGAACACTGGCATTGACATAGGACTGGGGATTATGATCTGCTTCAGTAACATCTCCTTGACGATAGTCCCCACCTCCAATGAAACATGATTGTATTCTGTGGGGATACGTAAACGGGGTCGCCGGGACCACCGCCATGAGAGACCTTTGCGGACCACTTCTCTTTGCCCATGTTCGCCGGGGCCATGCCCGGAAATAATCTCGGAAGTTGCCAGTCACATGACAGGTCTTGTCCGGCAGTACTACTCTCGGATCCGTCTCGCCTTGCCTTGGCACTGGGAGTGAGAGAGCCTTGTGGTGTTTCAGTTTTTTCAAGAGGAGGGTTGTGACTCTGACTTTGGAATGGGGGGATGAGAGGACTTCCTACCATCGCTACTGGGTTTACCCCTATATTGACTCCGAAACCACCTCCCTTTACCCCTGGGCTGACCACGCCCTCTAGGTGTCCCGGTATGAGCAGGGGCTGTGAAAGTCCTGGCTGATTGATTGAACTGTGACTGGCCACGAAAGCACGAAAGGAACTCTTAGCTTTGAAATTTGGTTTACCTGACTGCTCACTCTTAGACTTAGAAAAGGTGGCAGGCTGTGAGTCAAGAAGGAAGTTAACGGTGCGCCAGGCTTCGTTTGAGGCTAAGGTGGCTGTAAATATATTCGATAATATTAGCCGCCTACCAATCTCCACCGGAAGCTTCCTAACCAAGTACACTCTCAGGTCTTGGCATACTCGAACAGCCTCAAAGAGAGCTGTCCGAATATCGCCTAAAGACTGAATAGAGTTCTGGAAAAGAAGTCGCCGGGTCAGAGAAAGAGCCTTCTGGGTTCCGGCGTCCCTTACCGACTCAGTCGTCCGAGCCAAAGAGGCCCCAAGTTGGCGGCTGAGAAGGTATTGAGAAGCCAGCCTCCAGGCTTTCTGCCTCATTTTGAAATCTTTGTCGATCTGGACCTGTGTGGGGGGACAGAATGGTTCAGGCAACTGACGCAAAGATAATTTCGAGGCCCCAAGAAAGTAAAAAATATGTTGGGGAATCCCGTCCGCCTTGCCTACTGGCATGGAAAACCAATGATTGTCTTCTGACGGAAGCTGGTGACTACTTTTGTTAGTGATCGTGCTGGCAAACAGCTGGGCCTCATGTCCCCAAGCAACCCACGGCCCAGACTCCCCTCCCTTGACATGAACTAAAGACGACCCATGAGAGTCCCTAAAGGGAATAGAATTTAATTCCGGGGTCAAACCCTGCAACAATTTAAGATCATTGATCCCATCTGATTTAGTCCAGTCAGAAAACAATTTTCCGGCGGAAGTAGGAGGCAAGGCGGGGGATTGGGAATAGACATAGAAATCAGGACTGAAAAATGTAGGGATAGCCTTAATGACAACATCGAGTACCTCTCCTGACTGGTTCTTGGCCCTTAACTTTTTCGTATCACTCGCCTCTATAACCCAATGACTAGGAACAGGTAACTCCCCTGTAACCGTGGGCTTTGCGACCTCGGGGCGTAATGGTGTTACGACTGACCAGGAAGTATCCGGTCCATACAATAGGGCCCTTTCTGCTAGGGATGGATTTGTCTAGTGGAGGGGGTAATAACTCTGAAAACAATTTAAGTCGGATGATAGAAGAGCAGTAGTAGCTGATGCCGGAACTACAGAATTGACAGTGACAGCAGGGGGAGGGGAAGTTACTATAACTAGAGGTTGCACTAACACCTGCCCAAGAGGTTGCACCGCCGGGGCTACTGGTGTAGGAATAACAGCCTGTCGCTCGCCCTTTAGCTGCATCATGAAATAAAAAAGCTCTTGCAACTGATCCTTCGCTACATAAACACCACTCTCCTGGTCAGACTGGGACGCGGACTGTGACATCTCCGAGCCCTGCGTTCCAGATTACCGAGAACCTGGGCGTTGGCCAGACACCAGCTCCTCAGTATATACTTTTTGTTGGCGTATATGGGAACCCGGTGACCGGGTTGAGGGGGCTGGTTCAGCCTCCGACCGAAATTCGTCAACCCGCGCAGCGGTTTCTAATGTATCAGTTTGTGAATTGTCGGGAACGCCAGGCTCAGACAGGTCAATATATTTAAATCCGGGATGTCATACAAATGGGATTCCTGAACAGATGAGAGTCAGTCAGAAGAGCTATCATGATCCCGCCGGTCAGAAACGACACTGCTGCCTCTCTCCCTCCCTAACACTGGGACAGCTACAGGCTCCGGTTTGGGGTTATGGGGAATAGTAAATCTGGGGAATGGCCTGAGACAGAACTAGATGTGTCTCCTGATGCCTCACTCCTAGTGGAAGATTTCTTGCCAGACTTCCGCGGACGCTCCGCCGTCTTCTTCCCTGATGAGGAGGACTTCTGCTCGACTTTGACTTGTCCCCGGCGGATAATGCATCATCAAAGTGAGAGCGAGACCTCTTGGTAGCCTGGTCTACTGACTTCTGACTACTGGACTTCAGCCTTGGAATAGGGGAACGGTACCTGTCTCGCCTGTCTGACGTCGCTGGCGCCTACGGCGGATCTTCGGTCCGAGGTCACTTGGGTGGGCGGGAGAAAGTGTCACAAGAAGAACCCGAAATGGGTGAAGTAACTGAACTCTTAAGTAATTTTTCCAGAATTAGGTCATCTAATTGGAGGGACTTATGAGCCACTGTCTTACAGTAAGTTACAAATTCATATTTAATGTGAAGCAGGACAGTTTTGCACTGTTTATCTGCATGGTTAACAAAAGCATTGCGGAGGGCTGAACATTTGGGACAAGATTGGGACAACCAACGACCTCTCGAATGGTCAAGACAAGGGACACACTTTACGCAAAGGAGGTGACCAATAACCGCTAATATATTGCAACCCAAAACAGCACAAAAAGAGAAAGCACTCTTATCCATGGCTACACTTCCTCCCGCTGGGAGATGCTATCAGTCCTAGGTGACCCACATGCGAACCTGTCGTGAGAGAAAATTCCAAGAATCAATGCTCATAAGGACACGCTAGGCTGGAAAAGCTAATAATAAAAATTATATCTCCATGTAAAAAGAAGAAAGAATTGAATTACACTAAACACTCTTAATTCCCCTTATGTTAGGTACATTCCCCAGAATTGTAATTGAGTAGGGTGTAACCGACCATGTGTTACTTAGTTAGTTAACTTCTTACCTAAGCGATGAACACTGACCCGACCCGTCTTGTGATGCAAGAATCAACCCCGGCGCCCAATGCTAGTCGGAATTGGATTCTAAACCCCGGCGGACCAATCGCCAAAAAATAAAAAGCAAACAGTTTAACTGGAAGCTACAAGATCGGAATGGGCGAGTTCATTTCTCGGCTCAGCCGTTATTAACGCGGTGGCAGTGGCTCCCCACTAAATGACAGCCGGTGTAACGTTCGACAATACCAAGCAATGAAAGTTTTTCTTTGTGAAGTTTATGCGGCGGAAAAAGTGATTACGAGGGAAGGCTTAGCCGTAACCTCTCGCAACCCGATTTGTTTAGTAACATGCCGGATCATCCAGAATCACACTATACGCCGTAAACAACTCAAACAAAATTCATTATGATCCCGCACCAAGCGTGGAAAAACTGAATTTTAACATAACTCTGAGTGTTTCCCGGCGGAAAAAACACGCGAAACACCCAGAGACACGTTGTTATGTAAGTCTCACTTGAATAAAAATCCCCCCAGAAGGGCCAACCCTCCAAATAAAGGATTGAACAACATGTACATACATGGCATGGTTATACATGAATAATAATCAATGATAACACATCCTAACCATATATAAATGCAACCTAATGAGGCCAACTAGATGGGAGCAAGTGGCGATGAAATCAGTCATATAGCACAAACCTGCGAATCCAGCAATGACCACACAACACGTAGAATACACGAAGAGAAGTTTGCAGAGCAGCATGGCTCCGTGCCGGGCCCCTCAGCTAAGTGAGAAAACCCAAAGGCACTAGCCCACGTGGCATACTAGTTGCACACCCTGAAGGGACCGAGCAACAGGCTCCAGTTCACACTGTACGAAGCCTCATGACTAAACAGTGAACTAATAGTGAGCTAGGATAATGACTCGTAACACGTGGGGAGCTTTACCTTATCACAACAAAGACTCCACCAAACACAATTGCTTAGACCCAGAAAAACAGTCTCCTGGGCCCGTATTTAACACTTCAGCCTACACTAGTCGAAAATCTAACCTGACTTCAGCACTTTCATGTACGTATGAGCAAAGACTCACCATCACTGAGGAAAGGTGACGAACAAGGGTAGGCGGGAGTGTCGGGGCCACACGTCCACGCGCAGCGGGCCCAAGGAGTGTAAGGACGAACGGCCGCAACAGGGAATGTGGCTTGGCGTACCAAAACTGCAGACGCATGGCAAGCGCAAGCTAGATCACGTTTAATATTTTTTATTTTACTTATTTTTTACTAGTTTTTTCTAGTAGTGGTCCCGACATCATAATGACGAGTCCATGAGTGTTTTTTTAAGAGCGTTTCGCTCACGATGTGTGGTAATCGTATTTGATCTCTCCTTGGGCGGGTAGTTTGAACAAGCAAGCTAGAGTTCAAGAATGGCCATAAACAATGTGAAGGTGCATCGTCAATGATGAAGGGGCCACTAATAAATATAAGTTAATGATGAAGAGTTTTGGGCTACATATTTGGAACAGGGTATAGGTTCTCTGCCTCTCTGTGCCGTACAACCAATCAGTGTATTCTGGAAGTGTTACTTACTGTAGGTGAAGGCAGGGTGTGGTAAGTCTTGGCCTAATAATGGTTTAATGGGGCTGCAGTTGTTTTTAATTGAAACCCTTCTCCCTCATGTATAGCCAAGTAGTTTTAAGTTAAGATTTTAAGACATTTGCCCCATTACCTTTTACAATCTAGTATGTCTTTGTCTACCTCTATAAACACAGATTCCACTGAGTTACACAACGCACCAATATCTACTCTATGGTTGTATTTATTATTATTTTTTAATACAAATAGAAACACCTCCACCTTTTGTTCAGCATTTATATATTGATGTTTGTGTACGTACGCTGCTATACAATACCTACCAACATTATACTCGTTGAACCAGGACTCTGTAAGGCCTATTACATTAAAGTTTATATATTTTCTAAGTATAGCTCGAATGTATTTAACAACAAAATTGAGCACTTCGTATATTTAAGTGAATAAAAGAAAATGCAGGTGAGTTATTTATCTCTCTATCTCTCTATCTATCTATTGCCTGACGCAGTGATCCTCGAATGGGTAGCCACGCACGAACAGCCCCCATGCACCTCTGTCCCCCGTCAGTCAACGCCCACCCTCCCATCCAGCACCGCCTTCATCCAAATACCTCCTCACTCCATCCTTCCACCTCTCTTTCGGTTTACTTCTCCCTCTCTGTCCTTCCACCTCGCTCTCATACACCCTCTTAGTCATTCTCTCGCTTCCCATACGTTCCATATGGCCGAACCATCTCAAGGTGTTCCTTTTCAAACTTTCCAGCACATCTACCTCCACACCACACCTCCTTCTTACTTCCTCATTCGTCTGTCTATCCCTCCATGTAACTCTGCATGCACTTCTCAAGTAACTCCTTTCCACGCCTCTCACTCTTGGTCTGAGTTTCTTCTCCAACATACATGCTTTGCTTCCGTAAGTCAGTGTCAGGATTACCACACTGTCATGCAAGGACTTCTCCACTTCCATACTGACCACCCTATTTCTTGTTACTGCTTTCAGCGTTGCTACAAACCTCTTCCCCTGTAGCACCCTCTCCTGCACTTCTTCATCCATAGTCCCATCTTTACTCAACACACTGCCCAGATACTTAAATGAGCTGACAATCTCCATAGCCTGACCGTTCAACTTCACCTCACACTCTGTGGCTTCACCCCATTCGAAGACCATAACCTTACTCTTCCCCTCTTTACCTTCAGATTCCGTTTTTCGCACACTGTTCCAAACACATTTACCAGACCTTGCTACTCCCATTCATTATCGCTCATCAGAGCTGTATTATCAGCAAACAACAGTACAGATAGCTTCCACTCATTTCCCTCCCTTATCAGCGATACACCAACATCCACTACTCTTCCTTGTATTTCTTTCATGATTCCATCCATATATACAGTAAACAACCACCGGGACATCAAACACCCCCGTTTCAACCCAACATTCAGATTAAAGAACTCGCTCTGCTCATTCTCCACACATACTGCAGCCTTTGCACCCTAATACTTGCTCTTCACTGCTTTCAGCAACTTGCCATCTACTCCGTATATTCTAAGTACTTTCCACATACCTTCTCTATCAACTCTGTCATAGGACTTCTCCAAGTCCATAAAGGCAACATACACTTTTTGTTGCTTCTCCAGATATTTCTCCACAACACAATTTGGGATAAAAATCTGATCTACACATCCTCTTCCCTTCCTAAAACCGCCCTGCTCGTCACCTATCCATTTCTCCGTTCTCACTCTCACTCTCTCAATCACTATCCTACTGTACACCTTCCCTACTACGCTTAGAAGACATATTCCTCGGTGGTTGCCACACACTCCTCTTTCCCCTTTACCATTATATAGGGGGACTATTATGTCTGTCTTCCAGTCATCAGGTGCACTCCCCTTCTTCCATGCTAGTTTGCACATTTTCCATACCCATTTGATTACTATATAACCACCATACTTCAACATTTCCCCTCACATTCCATCTGTTCCTGGTGCTTTCCCCAACTTCACTCTTCCCATTGCTTCCCACACTTCTGACCTCCTGATCCCCAGCTCCTCCTCCACTACTTCTCGTCTTCTCCCTCCCATACCCCATCCAACTATGTTTGCTGGCGCTTCATTCTTTACATTTAGCAACTCGTTGAAGTACTCCCTCCACCTTTCGACTCTCTCTTGCTTCTCGGCTAGCATTCTCCCATTCTTATCTTTCACACCCTTACTGTTTCCCTTGCTACCTTCCCTAACTTTCTTGAATTCTTTCCAGAACAGTTTCTTACACTCCCTCCATTTTACACTCAGATTACTTCCAAATTCCATATATACTCTTCTCTTACTTTCCTTCACTACTCTCTTCACCACTCTCTTTCTCTTCACGTACCTCGCTCGTTTCTGACTCTCCAAATCTTCATTCCCTCTACTACCTAACTACTCTCTATACGCTTTCTTCTTGTCTTCCACAGCTATATTTACCTCTTCTGTCCACCATGCTGTACCTTTCACTCCCCTCCCTCTTCTCCTTACTCCACACACCTCCTCACATGCTGCACAGATCTCTTCCTTAAACACCTTGCTCATCTCCTCCACTTCCTCTATATCTTCCAGGTTGAACCCACTTAGTCATCTGTCTACTGTTCTCCTGTACTCTTCCCTGATTTCCTCCTCCTGTAGCCTCTCCACACTCCTCGCCATTCCACCCTCCTCTCGCCTCCCTCCAGCTCTCCTCACCCACTTCTGTTCTATCCTAATTTTAGCTACTACTACATAATGATCAGACAGACCCCCTCCAATAGCCCTATACACCCTAGCATCCAGCACATATTTCTTCATTCGTTCATCCACACATATATAATCAATCAGTGCCTTTCGTTCCACCACTGTCTTATCCTTATCCTTCATCCTCCGCACCACTTTCCATGTGTACCTGTGTATCATTCTGTGTCGGAAGGTGTTGTCTATCCACAGCCTCCTCCCCACACATACGTTCACAAGTGCACTACCATTCCCATTCACATCTTACGGTACCCCCCACCCTCCCACCACTCCACCAACTTTCCTATCACCCACCTTCCCATTCATATCCCCAATCAGAAATGTACTTTCGTTCTTGCCAAACTTATCCAGGCATGCCTCCACATTCACCCAGAACTCTCTCTTTCTTTCTTACAAGTTTATCCTCTGTCGGAGTATACACACACACAATCACGCACGTTTGTATTCCTACTTTCATTCTCACCCACACAATCCTTGAACCCACAGACCCATAGTCTCTTATACAAGATGTATATTTGCTATTTATTGTTTCTTCAAAATAACCATTGCAATTACAATTCATATAACTTTGATTGTTATAGTAATTAAAATATGGATCAATATCGTTGACGTTTACCATATTGTGAACATCATTGACCACATGAGGGTTAAACACTTGATTGTCAAGTTCATATAATTTGTTTACGCTGGTCTTTTGGATCGTTGTCTATGTTAAGAAGGGGAAGATCTGTTTAATGGTTAAATGTAAGATATCATTTCTACATATCCCACAACATTTATCAACTCCCTGCTGAAGTCTTACTCCACAAATATCACATACTGCATTTGCTCTATTTGTAGACACTGATATACTGGTTAGTACGTAACTATTTGAAACAGGAATGTTTCCTAAAACTGGTTTAATTAGGAGTACACTTGACTAAAACATAACCCTATTGGCACGAAGCAAAAGATTAGTTTCTACATCACAAATCGAAATATTGTGTTTCACTTGTAATCTTAAATGGACTAGCATACGATTGTATTTTCAAGAAAGTGTAGCAAAATATATTAAACCGTAATTGTCTAATAATAACAACATAATAGTAAATATTTAAACATGAGTTTGAACTAGATTTGTTTGTTTAGAAACCATGTATTATATTAGTGTAAGCAATAAGCTCTAAAGTGCAAACATAGAACCAATAGCATGTAAACAAACATTATGAAACACAGAAAGAAAAAAGAAATCCCGCGATTATGAAGAGAAGACAAATTATATTTTCATTGACTTAATATTAAAATTTGAATTAAGGACACAATGGGTCCAATGTACATAAATGTAGAAAAGAGGGTAAATAACTAATTATTTTATAATTTGTGTTTATTTTTAGTTTTAGCTAAAACAACTGGTGTTTCTGTATATTCTACAACAAGATTGTTGGTAACCCCTATAAATCAGTAATATACGGCCCTATTACCCCAAGAATATTAATCAAACCCACAAGTGGGGAGGGTTTTGAAGCTCAGGGAAAATCAGGAGTTAAGATGCTTAACGAGTGAATATGGGTAAAAAAACATTGTTCACACTTTTAATAGTACATACATACGGAAACTCGAGCCATGTTTTGTACTTACCAGATGTAATAAAGATATACACAATGATAAATGTGGATCGATCCACTGTCAAACGTCACCCGCTCCTCCGCGTAAACACACGACTGCAGGCGGACCGTTAAATATACCTAAAACTACCCAAACATACCGCAGGCCAATTTATTTACCCAACAGTAAGCAAATCTCACGAAATCAAGGCAACATTTGGCTCGGATACTCATACATTTCAAGAGGGCATAATTAGGGATCTTGAAGAATCCACGATGGGTTGAGGGGAGGCTGTACCCCCACCCTCAACCTCCCAGGACTTGTTGTAATCATCATCTATGTTGTCAGTAGGGGACTATACCCAGAGTGAGATGCGATAATCCAACGCGCGAGTTGGTATAAATGGACCGCGGATGTGCGCCGGGACCGGCAAGTCGTCAACAAACCTGGTAGACGAGCACATAAAGTGGCGATGTATCACGGATTTAATCTTACAGGCGTCTCTAACAGGAAGTGTTATGCACAAACAGTATTTGTAAGTTATAAACTAGTGCCAAAGATGTACACTCACACGTACTAAAAGCTGTTCAGGGGTGGGGAGTTCCTTCCCCTCCTCCACCCTGGGCAGGCGGAAGGAGGTCGGGGATCGTGTCCAAGTCTACCCCACCGGCCACCCCCAAACTATCCCCAACTCCTCCACTTTCCTCCTCTGACTGCTAGTTAGTGATTAGCAACGTATGTTCTCATATCTTGTAAATTACAGTTAAACCATCATTGCACACGCTTACAATGGCCATCATATAAAATGTAGTAATACTATAATGCAATATGTAATTGTATTATCAAAATTAGTTGACATACAAAGTCGGTCACATGAATTTCGTCTGTAGGGGTATGCTCTCTCTCTCTCTCTCTCTCTCTCTCTCTCTCTCTCTCTCGCAACATTTATAATACAATTTCAGGTAATTGAAGTTTATAACATATTTAATGGGTTTGACAATGTGGATTATTAGTAATATGTTTAGCAATGAGGCTTAACACCATGAGGGGTAACCTAGCAAAATGAGTGATACCTGAGTGTACGATAACTTTCGGTGTTGTTGTTGTCGTTGTTGTCGAGCTCACGCCGCGTCCATACGCTTGATGACGTTAGTGTCGATCTGCATCGTCTGCATGTCATCAGCTTGGTTATATAATTTGGCAATGCATAACGTTTGAGCTTGAAAAGCACACGCACATAAGTTTGGATTCCCAATTAAGATAACTATCGTAATAATATAGATAACTTATGTTGGGAGACGAATAATATAATGTTGACAAATAAGAACCATTCATTTCAGCAGACGACAGACGGAGTCACGGAGGTAGGGCTGATGTTGATGTTAAGTTAATATTTTCTTTATCTCTCCTGAAAGAGGGATTAATGCTGTTCCTTATGTCTCACCGAAAACCAAGGCCATCTCTTAGATGTATATATGAGGAAAGAAACGACCCAATAATTATAGTTTCCCTACAGAAAGTGAAAGGTAGATTTTGCTGAAGGCAGGCAATGTAAACATTAGGCATATCGTGAAATACTCAGGGTGACGTATATCTCGATCAGTCTTTTGTCTTATATCTCGATGCTGTGTATTAACATTGTCCATGTTTACCTAATACTTTATTGTTTACCTAATACTTTATTGTTTACCTAATACTTTATTGTTTACCTAATACTTTATTGTTTACCTAATACTTTATTGTTTACCTAATACTTTATTGTTTACCTAATACTTTATTGTTTACCTAATACTTTATTGTTTACCTAATACTTTATTGTTTTTATCCACAGATCGGTGTAACTTGTGGATTTGTGCCAGTGTTTAGCTGAGGAGTTCATACATCATATATCCATAAGCTAATCTAAATAAACAGAACAATAATTAGGTATTATGTGATATTATCCTTTACCATGTTATAATAGGGATCCGACATGAAACTACTTTTAATGATGTGTTAAACGCAATATATAGCATAATAATGCACTCGTGTGGATTATAATATAATTGTGCTCACAGCTGTTTAGGATATGTTTCGTGATTATATATTCCCATTACAGACATTATACGTAAATTATAAAGTATTCGTTGTGGTTAATTTCAATTGTTTAATGTGAGGAAATTAATTATTTATAGCCTATTTTCTTACCTCGTTAAATATTTAATGACCAAATACACAATGACTGAAAAATGTAAAGTTTAAAGATATTCACCCACGCTTTGGTTATGACCTACCTGTACTATTGATATAATATGGGTTAATTTGATTATAGTGCATACATAATACTCTGATGTAAACCAACTCAATCCTATAGGCTACAATTTCAATATAATGTTACTGGTTGCTTTATATGAATGTTATTTCAATGGTCACTACAATACATACTTTGTCAGTCCGAAATTACGTGTTCGCAGTTAATTTTGAATATCCTGATAGTGAATACAAATTTATAATTAATTTTAATGTGTTCATTCCTCTTACAGTCATTTATGAATATAAAATGTCATTGTAAATGCCATAGACAAATGCGTAGAATCAACCTGAGCAACGCTTGATAAGCATATAACTGCGAAAATTTAGTTTCGACCAGACTAGAGGACTAGTATCGTATATATCATGGTAGAATAATAGACTTATTATAGTAGAGGTGATGAGGTAAATATTTTCATAACGAACAAACAATGATACAGTACCCTACTATCATTTGGTATGTTATATGATAGTGGTGATTCTGATATTAGTAAAGTGTGTAGGGAGGATTGCTTAGCCTAAAGTAAATTATCAATATAGAATACAGTGGATGTGTGAAGTATGAAGACAAATCCCCTAGATTTTGTTCACCAATATTAGTACCACATCCATACACTAGATGGCGTTGGTTACAGCCTCAAATCGATGCCAGACACGCTATCTATGGTATCATTTATTTTAATGGGAGGCATAGGAAGTTTCCTATCTCCCATATATATTCTCTGATGTTTAGCCTCGATATGATACATCACGCAACCATGGCTGGAATTCAAAATTGAAATGGTTCTGCACTAGTATTTGTGAAACTAGTTCACATAAAAGAACCGTTCTACCTGGAACAAACTTCCCTCAGAAGTTGCAAAACAATCCTCAGTAAAATAGTTCAAGAAGATAGTAGATAGTATTTTCCACACTGTAATGAGTGTTATGCACTAAACTATTTATTTTCTTCTACTATGAATATCTCTCTGGAAAGGACCACAAGGTCTTTGAGATACTATTCCTTGTAACTCCTTCCAACACTTACTCTCACTGTCTCTCATGGCCTACACTTTCTACGACCAAGATTTAACAAGTCTGAATTGGGTATAAATTATATCCCTTCATTTCTGTGTGTGATGAATGTTGCCTGCATTTGATACACATAGAGGATAGTTGATGGTAGATCTGTCTTTTAAACCATAATCTTTAGTTGGGAGGTTTGTAGAGATGAGAAGCTGCGATCAAAGACAGAGACAAAGGATGGGGAAGTGAGAAGGCGAACACTGCTACTCAGGGGCTCGACATGTATGAGCCACGTAAAATGAAACATAAACCGTTTATAGTACGTAAGGTATTTCATAAATGGGACAATCTGAATTAAATTATAAACAAAACAATCAGCGACAGTCGCAACACTATTCCAGACAATATTTTCTTTTTCTTTTTTCCTAATTTGTTAAAATGGCCCGACTGTTATAAGTGATTTGATAACCTATGATTAGATGGTAGAGGACACGTTGATGTGCATTGTAATGATGGTAAATAAGTTATCCTTAATACTGTAGGAGATTGGAGTTTATTACGGTATCATTCAAATCACATTAAACCTTGGTCGTAGAGAGAAAGAGAGAGACAACACAAACAATACCCCTACATCCTAAATTTATGTAACCGACGTTGTATGTCAACTCATTTTGAGAATACAATTACATATTGTATTATATTCCTAAGAAATGTTATATTTTGCCCATTGTAAGCGTGTGCAATGATGGTGCACAGTTACACTCACAAATACACACAGTTACATTCACAAACCCACACAGTAACACTCACAAATGCACACACACACTCACAGTTACTCTCTCAAAGAAACACACACACACACTCACAAACACACACACTCACAGTTACTCTCTCAAAGAAACACTCACACAGTTACACTCACAAACACATACATACACACAGTTACACTCACACACACACACAACGTTACACTCATAAACACTCACGCAGTTACGTTCACAAACACACCAACAAACAAACACACATGCACAGTTACACATAAACACAGTTACACCCACAAACACAAAGGAATAAGACAAAATTTCTAAAAATTGCCAACACAATGGGTCAAATTTCATAAAATCTAAAGTATAATATGTCTAAAGATGAGAGAGAAGGTGGTCCTAAAGAAATACATATATATATATATATTTCTTTAGGACCACCTTCTCTCTCATCATTATAGGTGATTTATTGAGACCTATAATAAATATAGGTCTCAATAAATCACCTGATAAAGGGATGACGTTTCTAGCCTGTTTACAATTAACTTAGTGTATAGTTCATTCATTATAGGTAGGCCAGAAAACTAATATGTCTACCATTAGGGTAGAGTCATCCAGGGAATAGGTTTGGAAATATACAGCCCATTTGTTATATATAATTTTGTATTAATAAACGTTAGTGGTCAATATTTCTGGCCTGACCACATAACTCACCCACACCCCAGAAATTATGACCCCTAGTCGCTAGAGCAAATGGGCTGTATCTTTACATATTTATTTACTGGCTGCCTCTTCTTAATGGTAGAAATACTAGCTCGATTATTGTAGTCCAATTTAAGTCATGAGAGTGTGGCCTTGGAATGTCTGGCCTACCTATAATGACTGAAGTATACTGTACATAAGGAGGGGACCAGCCACTTTTTACTCCTGAGGGTATCAGTGAATTTCGTCTGATATCAATAATATTTGGAACACTTATAAGGGACCTAAAAATAGAGAGATTCCTGCAATTTCAATTATCTAGGGTAATTAGTGTTTGAGTTAGGTATGAATTAGTGTGAAAATATTAAGCATTTTTTTTTTAAATTAAAGGAAAACACAAATTTGGTTGTATGATCTTTTTGTTGCATTGAGGGTACTCACAATTTGTTGAATTTCAATCGTACATTTTTACTTTTTCCATTTTTTATCTAATCATGGAATTAGGTCAATATTAAATTATATAAAATATTATTTCATCTTCGCTGACAAAGTTCTTTGGGGTGATGTGTCTAACTGGGAAAGAAATAAAAAAATAAATAAATGGTTGTTTGTAGGGAATTTTATGCCCTTTATTTTGACATAAGAATCATTGATGTAGGATTATTCGTTATCGATCCTTTGACCATTTAACCGTGACAGCTCGCTAACTTACATGAAATAACATTTTGAGAAAATCGCTTGTAAAGTTAGGGAACATGTATTGCGAACGAGTTACACTAGAGTAGTGAATCATACATAATTTTAAAGTTTTTTTAATGGGCTCTCACGTGATGGCAAATAATTTATTTATGACCATTGTTTATTGAGTTACGGAATTTCTTAAGTCGCATAACTTATTCGCTGATTATGAAATAAGTGCACAAAAAATAAATTTCCAGACTGAATTTCGCCATAGGACTTTCACTGAGTACAGAGGGATGGGTGTTGATGCCATATACCAGGTTGCTAAAAATAGCCTTTTTGAGCACAGTCATGTCCAAAAAAGAGGCTGGTCCCCTAAACTGCTTAGAAATGTCATCCGTTGTCAGCTGATTTCTTGACCACAATATTACTGTAGTTGTTTTAGAGTTATGAGAGGTTGGGGTCGGGGAACTCTGGCCTACCTATGATAAACAGGGTATAGTGACCATTCTCAGACTTTGACAGTGGTTTAGTTTGCCTTGGTTGTGTTGTCGAGTCCTGGCTCAAAACTCCCGAGGAGAGCAAGATCAACGAGCGGTGGTTCTAAAACTGACCCCATAACTCACCCTCGCCTAAAGTTCAACCCCTTCTGAATCAGCGACGTATGTTGTTATTATAGTCTAGCTATAGTGAGACAATTTGTGTAGCTTTAGAAGGATGTGTGGTAGTAAAAGGGGTTAACTGAGATAGTTCGAAGCCTGTTAATTGCAGGAGGCCTTTATTAAACTGAATACGATCGTTTAATTTTAGCCAGAGTAAAGTTAATAGGATTTAACCGGTACTGAATTAGTTAAGAGGAGGGTTTTAATTATATTTGTTATATATATATATATATATATATATATATATATATATATATATATATATACTTTATAATATATATATATATATATATAATTATATATATATATATATATATTATATATATATATATATATATATATATAATATATATATATATATTTTTTAAGTAAGCTTAAAACATTACCCCTCAGAACCCCTTCTAGAAAGTTGTGTACAAAATTTGGTAGACAAATGTCCTGGGACCTCCTAAAATGCAAGCTCGGTATCCATCGCTTGGACAAAAAATCGACACCTAAATCGCACGAAAGATCATAATATTGGCAAAGTAGTGGGTCAGAAGGTCTTAACATCGCCAAATTAATGGGTGAACGTCTTATAATATCAACACTAATAGGGCTAAGCGTGAGGGTGAAGGGGTTCCATAAGAAACAAAATCCTCCTCTCAATAAACTCCCTCTCGACTCACCCCAGCCCTCTTCCACAACTGATGTGTGGGTGTTACGGTGGTGGAGAGTTGTGTTTCTGGCTGGGTACCTCTCTCTAAACTAACTCTTACATTTGTTTTTCTCTCTCTCCTCTCTCATTCACTCTCTCTCTTTCTCAGACACACATACACACACACATACACACCTCAACAATCCCGGGAAGAGCAAGATAATCAAGTTGTGGAACCAAGACTGCCCAATTACGGGGAAATGGTTGTTTTTTCTGGTCCCCCTATTCCCTCATCTTTAGCACAACTAGTTTTCATATTGTATAATGTTCGTCCCATTAGTTTTGCGATATTTAGTTCTGTCGCCCTATTTATTTGTCAATATTAGACCATTCATGACATTTAGGTGTCTGTTTTCCTGGCGAGCCTTTATTTTAGGAGGAACTGGCCTTCGGCCGAAACATTGTTCGTACACATTTGTCTAGAATGTGGATCTTGGGATGTTTTTGTCTAAGCTTGCTGCAGGTCTAAGGAGGAAACTAACAATATAATAAATAAGTAAATAAATCGACCAACAAATAAACCCTCCCCCATAACTCACCTCACCTCACATCAGCCCCTCCTCCACAACTGAGTTGTTTGTTTTGTTTTATATGTGTGTGAAGGAGACAAAAAGGCAAAGCTGCCTGTAACAAGTGCGTCCCTCCCCCTCCAAACCACCACAAGGTTGAAAGAGTGATAGAGCCATAATCAAAGTACATTAGAGGTAATATGGGTGTGTTGGAAAGAAGTGTGGTGTGTTTGTTAAGTGTAGTGAAATTAGTAGGGGAGGAGGTGTTTGTAAGAGTTAGTTGGATTACTCTCTGTGTAGATTAGGCACAAATAGAAACAGTGGGGGAAGCCAAACAAATGAAACAGGACTTCCAACAACTCCTTATCCTATGCCTATCTGGCCTTCCCTGGGTTCTGCCCTGCTCGATTGGTACCTACAATGTCCCCAATGTGAGTAGTCTCTTTCCCTGTACAGTACCTCTCTCTGAATTAACTAACTCCATCTCTTACACACATCTGTGAGTTTTGTCTGATTGTGAGTTTTTTACATTACGTGTTAAAGTCATTCTATAACCACCACTCCCCCCCCCCCCTCCCCCTTCTATCCCCTGTTCCAAATAGCTAGTCCAGATAGTGTGAACCATAATCTCTGTAACTCAAAAGGGGGTCGAGCAAATGAGCTGGGAATTTCCACGCCTATCCCCTAACTCATTCTTCCCAAATGGTAGAAATATTAGCTTAATTACTGTAGTCACTTGTGAGTTACAGAGGTTAATGTCATTATTATTATTATTATTATTATTATTATTAGTAGTAGTAGTAGTAGTAGTAGTATTGTTAGTTTTATTAGTATTATTTTTGACGTATTCATTCTGCTTAGGAACATTTTATGGGAGTAAGGTTATATGGAATAGTATTTACCCATTTGATTCCAATAGGTATTTCCTAAGCTATATAAAATCGTCTACAATTAACCAAAATAAAATAAAAGGATGCGTCATGTTACATTGAAGGGATTTACATCAATAACAGAGTATCAGTAATTTATATGTAACTATGTTCAGCCAAGTCACACGATGCATTGACGTTGCTTGAACAGTATTTGTTTTTTCAAGTGTTTATTATAACCATTCAACTGTTTACATGTCCACAATCTAAAATGTAAACATTATGCGTGTTATTATAGTAAGAACATGTTAAGTGGGTATAATTTTTCAATTAACCTATTCATGATGCTGTGATGTTTCAATCCCCAAATACATTAAGAGGAATTGAATAGGGTTGTTCTGTTTCATTTGTTTGGCTTCCCCCACTGTTTCTATTTGTGCCTAATCTACACAGAGAGTAATCCAACTAACTCTTACAAACACCTCCTCCCCCTACTAATTTCACTACACTTAACAAACACACCACACTTCTTTCCAACACACCCATATTACCTCTAATGTACTTTGATTATGGCTCTATCACTCTTTCAACCTTGTGGTGGTTGGAGGGGGAGGGATGCACTTGTTACAGGCAGCTTTGCCTTTGTGTCTCCTTCACACACATATAAAACAAAACAAACAACTCAGTTGTGGAGGAGGGCTGATGTGAGGTGAGGTGAGTTATGGGGAAAGGTTTATTTGTGGTCGATTTATTTACTTATTTATTATATTGTTAGTTTCCTCCTTAGACCTGCAGCAAGCTTAGACAAAAACATCCCAAGATCCACATTCTAGACAAATGTGTACGAACAATGTTTCGGCCGAAGGCCAGTTCCTCCTAAAATAAAGGCTCGCCAGGAAAACACACCTAAATGTCATGAATGGTCTAATATTGACAAATAAATAGGGCGACAGAACTAAATATCGCAAAACTAATGGGACGAACATTATACAATATGAAAACTAGTTGTGCTAAAGATGAGGGAATAGGGGGACCAGAAAAAACAACCATTTCCCCGTAATTGGGCAGTCTTGGTTCCACAACTTGATTATCTTGCTCTTCCCGGGATTGTTGAGGTGTGTATGTGTGTGTGTATGTGTGTGTGTATGTGTGTCTGAGAAAGAGAGAGAGTGAATGAGAGAGGAGAGAGAGAAAAACAAATGTAAGAGTTAGTTTAGAGAGAGGTACCCAGCCAGAAACACAACTCTCCACCACCGTAACACCCACACATCAGTTGTGGAAGAGGGCTGGGGTGAGTCGAGAGGGAGTTTATTGAGAGGAGGATTTTGTTTCTTATGGAACCCCTTCACCCTCACGCTTAGCCCTATTAGTGTTGATATTATAAGACGTTCACCCCATTAATTTGGCGATGTTAAGACCTTCTGACCCACTACTGTGCCAATATTATGATCTTTCGTGCGATTTAGGTGTCGATTTTTTGTCCAAGCGATCGATACCGAGCTTGCATTTTAGGAGGTCCCAGGACATTTGTCTACCAAATTTTGTACACAACTTTCTAGAAGGAGTTCTGAGGGGTATTGTTTTAAGCTTACTTAAAAAATAAAAAAAAATAATATATATATATATATATATATATATATATATATATACTTTATAATAATATATATATATATAATTATATATATATATATT
>JBAKBP010029643.1:0-26848 GCA_037953745.1 Lithodes maja
CTTCCGCAACTAGAACTCTTCCTACTTGAGCTACAAGGGCGCCGGGCTTCAGCAACGAAGGTGATGTTGCATCAGCCACTATTAGTGTTCCAAGTAGTCGAAGGGTTTTCACTAACCAGATCATCTTTCTCGGGAGAAAGGTTAATATTCTATTAGCAATGTGTCCTAAATCAAATACTTCACTCGCCCAGTGGGATGTACTTCGGTGAGCGGCTTGCTCGGTTAGATATGTGACATTAACAGAACGAGGATCCACTCTTAGATCCAAGTGGATTTGTTTGGTAAATTGTTCTTCACACTCCCAGTAGGATGTACTTGGGTGTACAACTTGCCTCTGTTAGATATGTGACATTAGCAGAACGAGGATTCACTCTGCTAGATTTTGTTTTGTTAATACTGCTATTTGCCAATTAATATCTTACTGTAGGGCCCTTTAAAATATTTATAAGTCTATGTTGAGAAGATCGATTTATATAAGGAAGTAGGTATATATTTCTCTAGTGCAAAATACAATTTGTGAAGCAAAACTTTAATTTACTGTAGTCGAATTAAAATTAAGATGCATGCATAGTCACATCAATACTCGTGAAGTGAATTAGCTGTTGATTGCTCAAACATTTAAGTTACACTGGTCATTGCTGTGTTGTAAAAAAAGTACTAATTACTAGTGTAGTATTTTTTAGTGTCTTGTGTAGTTTATACTCCTGACTAACCTATACAAGAAACTGGCACTGGATTATGTAGACTGCTTGTAGATTGCTTTCAGGGTCCTTGGTTAATTGAAGATATCGGCTTGTTGATGAAGTATATGTTTTTCCCGTAGAGTTTGTCTTTGCTTCACCTCATTTCGTCACTCTTCTGACGTCACCACTCGACACCTCATACCCTTGCCACGTCACAATGCGCGCGCGTCACCCACTTGCTCCGCCCACGTTGATTACGTCATCCATTGGTTGGTTGAGCCGCGCAGGAGGGAGGTTGGTTGTGGTGATGTGGTTGTGGCCTGGTTGGGTGGTTGCCTGTTTTTGCGCAGGGCTGTGAGAGGGAGCATCCACTCAGCTTTGTTTTGTCTAGCTGCAGTGAGCCCTCACTCCGTACCACTCCACTCTTGATTTCATTGTACTTCTACTTCACACTTACATTGTCTTTTTCCTTTTCCTATAGCTCTTTATTGGTCTTAGTTGCTCTTATATGATTTAATAGTGTAATTTAATTGTCTCTTCGGAGGTTTATTTTTTGTATTTATTGAGTTTTCGAAACACTTATCCCATTAGCTGCTAACCACTTATGTAACGGAGGACTTATGGATCAGACTGTCTATTTTCTATTTCTTACCGCAAGGATGTTTCCTTGCTATATGTGTAGTTCTTGCGATAGCTGTAAACATGATCATTAGGAAATATTTGAGTGAGGTTTGGTTTAAGTAAACACTGTTGGTTTTCTTATTTATTTGCCAAGAAAATAGAGTTCTATAGCGAGGTTAACTTTTGGATAGAGTTAACTTTAACTGTAAGCTTTGTGAAGGTACTATAGCAGCCTTGTGGGAAGTACCTGTAACTTTAAACAACTCTATAAAGAAAGCAGCTAAGACTATTTGAGCTATAATTCCTGTAATCTGTATTTCTGAAAAAGAATAATATACATTAGGAAAAGAGAATAAAGTATTAACACACACTTTAAATACGTTGCAGTATCGATACTATATGCGTCACTGTATAACACTGATGAATACCTAGAGCCTTGAAGGGATTGAACCTTCCTTGGGATGGGCGAAACTGCTAATTGAGCGCTTTGCCGGCCGTACCAGTGTGGTTTGATACTTAACCCCTCCAATCCCAGCACCGTATATATAAGTCGGTAGATAAGTAACTCCCCAGTCCCAGCGCCGTATAATTCGTCAGTAATTTACTTTCCTTGTAACTACCTGTACAACCCTGTACCAGTTACCACTACCTTTTGAGCACTGCTCCCGTGTTGGCAACACTTCTCAGCTTATATGAGACCTACTGAGGACCACCAACGATAACCGAGGACCAGCAGCGATAAGGACCGAAGACAGCGAGGACCGAGGACAGCCATGAACATAAATGTAGATCCGACAAGAACCAAAAATATTATTAAAGGGCGTTCCGTGAGTTCTAAAATAACAAATTTAAATGTTTTCTATGAAAACGCTCGCATACGCAATACTTTTTCAGATTTAGAGGAGCTAGTGTTTACAGAAAATTATGATGTGATTGGCATAACAGAATCTTGGCTCAATACAGAAGATAGATACTTTTTAGCAGAGTATTCACTTCCCGGTTATGTAATGTTTGAGAAAAGCCGAATAAATCGAAATGGAGGTGGCATTTTACTTTATATCAAAGAAAGTCTTAAAAGTCTTGTCAAAACCTCAAATTGTGAATGTCGACACATCTTTTGTGCTAATAAAGAATAATAAAGGTACAAAAATAATACTTGCATATACAGACCTCCAGCTCAATCAGTGCAAACTGACCGAGAAATTTACGAACAAATTGTAGATGTAAGTAACTCACAAGATACCGTAATTTTTGGCGACTTTACTTTACCTGTGACCAAGTGGGGCGATACTCTTACTTCACACTCCGGACATGACTTGTATATAAACTTGCAAGAGAGTTCGCTTTATCAATTTGTTCGAACGCCGACCCGTTGTATTAACGTTCTTGACATTGTACTTGCAACAAAAGAAGAATTAATAGAGAATTTGAATGTTGGTGATGAATTTAGTAATAGCGACCATCGTACGATAACTTTCACTTTAAAGTTTACTAGTAACGAACCAAATAGTAGCATCGAAAAAGTCCCTAATTTCAAGAAAGCAAACTTCCATAAACTTAGAGCTATGTTTAAAGAAACTGACTGGAGCTTTTTAATTAACAATAACGACATAAATACATCTTGGAAGTTATTTCGAAACCACTTACCTAAAAGCAGAGCAAGACTGCATACCACCATGTACCATCCTGTATCCACTTCATCATGAACTTCACCATTCTACTGTACCTCCTTACTGCCCATTAACGCAAAATTGTCAGATCCTTGGAAAACCTGAATAATAAAATCTCTAATGCTGAAATTGCTTTATCTTTTAACCTTGTGTGCATCAAAGAAAAAAAGAAAAAACAAATATATATATATTTATATATATTCTGACATACGGAGCCCTGTATGTTAATTTAAGAGTTAGAATTAGAGTTGAAGGAGTGTCAAACTACCCAAGCGGCGAAGCAGACTAGCGAGCGAACTAGCGAGTGGGAAACCAGCTCGCCCGCATACCAGCAAACAAGCCTTCACACCTGCGTGCGTCATAGGGGACCCTGCAAACTACTTCGATGACCCGACGCTATGACGTATGGATCGACGCCAGGAGCCCCGATTGGACCAGGCACCTGCTATGCTCGAGGAGCTATGATGGGGGCGCGCACCATCACTCGCCTCCTGATTCGTTCCTACACCATCATTGTTTAGTATATAAGACCAGAGTAGTGGGCATTCAAATCAGTCTCCTTTGGAGTTGGGGAAGGTGAACTTGCACCTGGAGGAAGACGGGGTGAAGTATTATAATGGGATTGTGACGGTCAGTCAGATTATATAAGTGTGTGTTAAGTGTGTTCGGTGTAAACACTTAAGTTATGTTGGTTAGTGAGATATGTGATTGGGAATTAACGTTGAACGCTACTATTATGTACTTCACTATTTGATTGGGAATTAACGTTAACGCTACTATTGTGTACTTAACTATTTGATTGGGAATTAACGTTAACGCTACTATTGTGTACTTAACTATTTGATTGCGAATTAACGTTAACGCTACTATTGTGTACTTAACTATTTTAGTTGACTAACTTGTGGACTAAAGCAACTCTTTAAGTAATTGGGTTATAATGAAAGTAATACTATTGTTTTATATTAATACTTAAGAGTTCTTTCATTTTCTTTTAACTAAGCTTACATTGCTTAACGGTACTTAGTATGGTGATACTATTGTCTCCTATTAGTAATATCGCCTTAGACTAACATGGCTGTTTAATGTTAACTTCTAGTGATTTCCTAAGTTGAAGAAAATGATTTTAGCTTCAAAATATTATTTTTGCTTTTCATATTATTTGAGTGAGACCTGAATCGAATCTATTAAGCGATCCTGTAACTTAATTTACTCATAATCAAACTTCAATGTTACGTGGTTAAGAAATACATTTAACTAATTATTAAATATATATCTAACTTTTTATGTGACTTTGATATAAATCCTGATGATAATAATAATATAATACTGTTAACTTAAGACAAGAACCAAGAATAATTACATTAAATATAAATAAAAGGACATAAGAAAACTATCTATTCATTTCAAAAAAGGGTAAGAGACAGAAATAATCTTACTTTAATATTTATCTTTCAAGACTTTTTTTATAGAATTAATAGTCCTTCTTTAGATATAACTTCTTCGGTTCATAACCATAGCCTACTAAGCTTCGGTTAAATAATAATTCTTTATAAATACTACATGACTTTAATTAGTTTCAGTATTTTTCATAATTAAAGAGTATCAGTCAATAAAGGATACTAAGTCCTAAGATCCAAAAGGAAAGGAAGCAACAACAGGAAATAATTTTATTATATTTTACTTTTGTTTTGCCTTCAGCTGACTGATACATAAGTACATAAGAAAATGGGAGTCTGCAGGAAGCCGATTGGCCTAAGCAAGGCAGATCCCTGTCCCACACAACCCCAATTACAAAGCCCAATTATAGGCTCAACACTCTAATACCCTGAGGATCATCTTACCAAACGGTTAGAGATTAACGCAGGATTACGGGGGTCTGCAGAGCGCTGATTGGCCCAACCCTGCTGATCCCCATTCACACCCAACCCTTCTCGTCCATATGCTTATCCAATTTTATCTTAAAGCTCCCTATCGTTTTTAATCCCACTATAGCACTTGGTAGTCCATTCCACCCATCTACAACTGTTACCAAACCAATATTTGCCTATATCTTTTCTGAAACTAAATTTATCTAATTTGAAACCATTGGTAAGAGTTCTTTCGCTATCACTGAGCTTTAGTACATTTGTCATGTCCCCTTTCTTAACCCGTGGAGCCCCGGCTAGTTTTGTAATGTTTGCGCACCAGAACCCGGCCGGTTTTCAAAAAATGGTTTTATTCCAGAAACAATAGCGAATGGGTTAGGAATGAAGGAAAAACCACGAAAAACCGCTCAAAAAGCTTAAAAAATGGTCCTACAGAGCCCCCGAAAACGGATTTTATAAGCGTAAAAAATTGAAGGCAATTATCCCAAAAAACCAGGTTATTGCGCGCTCGCGCGCACGCACGTGGACTTTGAGAGTTTTCAACCATCGGCACGGTTGCGTGGGATACGTACACAGTTCCCATACAAATCTGAGCCCTCTTGCGTGGCTACACCTGAGGTTACGGTCGGCGCAATTAGGGGCAATTAGGGTGACGCGCCAGGCGCGTCTCTGGGGCTGTGCGTTACATACATCGCCGACGCGCCAGGCGCGTCGCTGGGGCTGTACGGGTTAATCCCACTAACCCACTTGAACACCTATCATATCCCCTCTAACTCTGCGTCTCTAACGAATGTAAGCCTAATTTCTTCAACCTTTCTTTATACGGAAGATTTCTAATATTATGGATAATTTTTGTCATTCTACGTTGTACTCTCTCCAATGAATCTATGTCCATTCTGTAATAAGGACACCAAAATTGAACGGCATAATCCATATGGGGTCTCACTAATGACTAGTAAAGTTTTAAGATAACATCAGCAGTTCGGTTACTCACACTCCTAGAGATGAACCCGAGAATCCGGTTTGCCTTGTTTCGAACGCTTATACACTGTTGTCTAGGCTTCAAATCATTGCTAACAAACACACCTAGATCTTTCTCACAATTCGAGTTTTCTAATTCCACATTAGCTAGTTTATATTTAACATTTGTATGCATCTTCCCTATCTTTAATACCTTGCATTTGTCAATGTTAAACTTCATCTGCCAATTTACTGACCATTCGTGTAAGGTATCTAGATCCCTTTGGAGGCACTCTATATCTCTATCTGAATCAATTGTTCTCCCCATTTTGGTATCGTCTGCAAATTTACTTTTCCTAATAGTTCTACCTAAATCAAGGTCATTTATGTATATAACAAACAACAGAGGACCTAATACAGATCCCTGGGGGCCACCACTTTTGACTGCTCCCCATTCTGACTTCGTACCATTTATGCTGACTCTCTGCTTCCTACCAATTAGCCATGACCTAATCCATCCCAACAACGCCCCACCTATTCCATGCGCCTCAACCTTTCTCATCAATCTCTCATGGGGGACTCTGTCGAAAGCTTTACTGAAATCTAAATATATTATATCATATGACTTGTCATTATCTACTGCTTCATATACCTCTGAGAAAAAACTAAGCAAATTAGTTAGGCAAGAACGTCCCTGAGTGAATCCA
This sequence comes from Lithodes maja, assembly GCA_037953745.1. Taxonomy (NCBI): domain Eukaryota; kingdom Metazoa; phylum Arthropoda; class Malacostraca; order Decapoda; family Lithodidae; genus Lithodes; species Lithodes maja. The sequence goes on from JBAKBP010029643.1 coordinate 6,507, forward strand.
TGCGGAGAAGAATTTATTAAATTAAATGTATCTAAGTGGTTTCTAATTTTACTAGAAATAATTTACTCTAGTAGCTTTCCTATGATTGATGTAAGACTAATGGGACGGTAATTGGATGCTATTGATTTGTCACCTTTTTTGAAGATCGGAACTAAGTTTGCAAGCTTCCAAGCTTCTGGAACTATACCTGTCTCCAATGACTTGTTAAATAAAAATGTTAATGGGTAACTTAACTCATCCCTACATTCTTTTAATACTCTAGCATATACCTCATCAGGACCAGGCGATTTATGAGGTTTCAGTCTGTCAATTTCCTTAAGCACATCATTTCTACTTATAGTAACCGTACTTAACCTATTTTCTATACTATCGCTATTATACCTTACGGACTTCTGGAAACTGTGCCAAATTTTCATTAGTGAAAACGGAAAGAAATTGACTATTTAATGTACTGCACATTTCTAAATCATTTTCTGTCATTTCTCCTATCGAAGTTTTAAGGGGACCGATTACATCTCTAACCTTGGATTTATATAGTTGGTAAAAAGCTTTAGGATTATTTTTTGAGTCATTGGCAACCTTAATTTCATAATTTCTTTTTTCTTTCCTAATATCCTTTTTTACCCGTCTTGATAGATTCTGATAGTAAGCAAGTAGGTGAATTTCGCCTTTCCTAATTTTTCTATATATTCCTCTCTTTTGTCCTAGAAGATCTAATAGTCTATTATTCATCCATTTGGGTTGGTTCTGTGTTTATCTAAAAAAAAAATTGGGGATGTATTTATTTTGTGCATTGAATACGGACTTGATAAAATTATCGTATGTATCTACCAAGGTTGACTTCTCTTCCTGACTTAAGATGACAGGTGCCTGAGAAGGGGTACACTCATTTGGACACCTGGTCGACTTAATTTTTTGACCATAGGGTCAGCTAATAGGGCTCTTCTTAACCCACCATAATTGGCTTTTCTAAAGTCAGGTATTAATGTTGTATTCTCTCTGGTATTACCTTTCCATTGTATATTAAAATACACAGAATTGTGGTCACTATTTCCTAGGTGGTCCCCTATCTCTACATTATTTACCATATGTTCATTGTTACTGAAAACTAAATCGAGAATATTATTACCTCTAGTCGGCGTATCTATGAATTGAAATACAAAACTATCTTGTACTACCTCTATAAACTCCTCAGAATCAGAGTCTCCTATTTGATGCTGCCAATCTATATTCGGAAAATTAAAATCCCCCATAATGCACACATTGCTAAACCTTGATGCCATTTTAATTTCCTCCTATAATGACGTTCCGTCATTTCTACTCATATTTGGTGGTCTATACATAACTCCAATAACTATGGTCTCACTACCTTCGTTAACCTCTACCCAAACACTTTCATTATCTTTATTTAGTCTAATACCTGATTTAATACAGCTTTTTAATGTACTCCTGACAAACACTGCTATACCGCCACCCCTCTTACTTGTTCGGTCATATTTAAACAAACTATATCCTGGTATATCAAATTCTGCTAAAAAATGCCTGGTTTCTGTATTAATCCAAGTTTCAGTTCGCGCTATTATGTCTATATTTTCTTTGCTAACAAGGGCTCTAAGTTCGTTCATTTTGTTACATAGACTCCTACAGTTTGTGTAATATACTCTCAATTTACTTCTTTTCTTTATACCTAATTTACCTTTATTTCTAACGACATTTCCATCTTCCGTTGCACCATCACTACTATAATTTGCATTATAGTCATCATTTTTAGCATGAGACTGAATATCCTTATCGCTTTCGCCTGACGCTAAAATTTCGCCTGACGCTAAACTTACCTTAATATATAATCTCTGTGATATCTAAATTCATCAAGTTAACCACTTGAGGATCAAGATGCGTAACAGAAGAGTGGCGACCTCGCCAGGATTCCTTTCATACAGTTTCACTCAGTTTCATTACTGTTTCACTACTTAAAAATCAAATATTAATCCTGCCTCATCTAATTAATGACGAAGATGCTAGAGTTTTCATAGAATCAGAACCCACAGCCCCTGATATTGACTGTCTGTCAAAATCCGAACTGAAAGTGCTTGCCTCACATCTCCAATTATCTGTCTCAAACATGTCCAAAGTAGAAGTGGCTCGGACCATAAAAACCCACCTGTTCCCTGTAGAAGGCGAGGAGGGTGACGGAGCAGTTGGTGGGATCCCGAGTAAACCTAGCCAACTTGATATACAATTGCCACCTGGTTTGACCGGTGAACAAATATTCGAACTGGAACAAGCCAAACTAAAAATAGAACTAGCCAGAATAAATACCGAAGAAGCCAGTATAAAAGCCAAAGCAAATGAGGCCTCTCGAAGTCAAGGGGCCTACGAACCAAATCACAGTTTCGAGTAAGAAGGGGTTAAAGTCTAAGAAAGGTACTGCACTCCAAAATTATACTCCTATGACAATATTATACATCAATGGAAAGCTCTCGACCTGACAAATAAAAATTATGTTGGTGTTGGAGTGCAGTACCTTTCTTAGACTTTAACCCCTTATAACTCGAAAGTGTGATTTGGTTCGTAGGCCCCTTGACTTCGAGAGGCCTCAAATGCCGAACAAGCCAGAGCAAATACCGAAGAAGCCAGTATAAAAGCCAAAGCAAATGCCGAACAAGCCAGAGCAAATATCGAAGAAGCCAGAATAAAGACCGAACATTATGAATATCAATATCGTACGGCTCAACTAAATGTCAATACAAATGCTCCCGTAATTGCTCCCCCTCTGGGATTGACTATGACTAGTGTCATTCCACCTTTCACTGAGGATAATGTGCAGGATTTCTTTGTTTTGTTTGAGGAAGTTGCTGGAGGTATGAATTGGACAAGAGATCGATGGCCTTTTATGTTACAAACCGTTTTGACAGGGCAGGCTCGAGCCACGTATTTGTCAGAAGTAGCAGAAGTTAGGCAGGATTATGACAATCTCAAAGAAGCTATCCTAAAAACCTATCAATTGCAGCCTGAGGCTTACAGGCAATCTTTCCGTAAAAACCAGAAGAAAGTAGAAGAAACCCATAAGGTATTTGCCAGGACCATGACTAAAACTTTCAATCATTGGGTCAAGAGTAAGAAAGTCACAAGCTACAACGATCTGAAGGAGTTGGTCCTGTTAGAAAATTTTCTATGGAAATTGATTCTTCTGTATCCTATCATTTAAAGGGGAAAAAAGGTAGATTGTCTTGCCGACGCCGCTGACATGGCTGACACATACGTGCTCAACAACAAATTTCGTGGAAAGAAGCCCCACGATAATTCTAGTTCTAATTATAAGTATCCCAATCACAAATCTGACAGACCCAGTCACAAGCCTATAAAGTCTTTCCCAGCTAGCCAAAATAGAATTGTTCCCCCAACTAAAAATGCGACTCAGGGCAATGGTAACAGAGGTGGGCCCCAAAGTAATAGTAATGCTCAAAGAGGGAACGTTCCCGTATCCCCTAAAGTATGTACTTTTTGTGGCAAGAGAGGCCACCTAGCTTATCAGTGCTGGGCCAAGGAGAGAACAGAGAGATCGGGTCAGACAGTTGCCGCCGTATCTCAAACTCCATATGTGCCTGTAATGCAGGACTCCCGACAGAAGGAGTACCTGGCACCAAAAGTTCCTTTAATACAGGACTCCCGACAGAAGGAGTACGTAGCAGCTAACGTAAATCATCTAGACAGGGGTGTAGAAGCATGTGTGGTGCAACCCACTAGGGTTAAGCCAATAATAATTTCACCATCAGTGCAGGACAGTTACTGTCCCTTTATTTCATCTGGCAACGTGAGATTAAATGGTTGTATGCATGAGGTAAAAATTCTGAGAGACACAGGTTCTACTAGCACCCTCATGGTGAATCCTTACACTGAGTGCCCACCTGGCGAACCAGTTGTAATGAGAGGTGCTGGAGGCCAATTTTATGCACACTTGGTAAAAGGCGAAATTGAATGTGAGTTACTACAGGGTGAGGCCACCATAGCAGGTGAGAAGGTCCGACCAGACTCCATTTTGTCACTTTCCCCTGTTAACGAGCCACTAACCGGTGAGCTCGAAAAGGAGATGCCAACAGTTTTCCCCGTGTGTGCCGTCACACGTTCAATGTCCAAGTAGCAGTTCCCTCAGACAGAAATGTACCGAATGTAAGAGTTGATGAAAGGGATGATGAGAGTGTGAATGACGCTCCAACTGTGCCTGATGATGTGACTGAGGTGGATTTATTTGGCACCTTTATGGCTCCTCTTGACCCTAATGATGACCATGAAACTCCTCCAAATTGTCCTAGTGGCCTGGTAGAGCTACAGAGAGATGATAGTGAATGCAAGGAGTTAGCTGCCAGGTCCATGAGTGAAGAGGAATGTGAGAAGGAGGGTGGTGAATGTTTCTACCTCAAAGGAGGAGTATTGTGGTGTAGATGGAGACAGCCACACAGACCAATCGATGACGGGGCTTGGGACGTTCATCAAGTAGTAGTCCCCAAACCTTGTCTTAGAGATATCATGGAAATGGCACATTGTATACCATTGGCAGGACACCTAGGTGTGAGAAAAACTCTAGACAGAATCAGAGCCCACTTTCACTGGCCAGGAATGCGTGCAGATGTAGTGGAGTTTTGTAGAGTGTGTCACACTTGCCAGATGACAGGAAAACCCAATCAGAAGGTGCCTGTACATCCTCTGGTGCCCTTGCCCGTTTTCGAGAATCCTTTTACTCGGGTGGTAGTGGACATTGTAGGCCCATTGCCTAAGACTTCCCAAGGTAACATTTATTTATTAACTATCATGGACATGGCAACTCGCTACCCAGAGGCTATACCCTTAAGGACTACCTCTGCTCCAACTGTCATAAAGGAACTGCTCAAATTCTTCACCAGAATGGGTTTCCCCCATGAGGTGCAAAGTGATCAAGGAACTAATTTTACCTCTAACATTTTTCAGCAGTCCCTGAAGGAGTTGGGTATCGAGCATGTTAAGTCTAGCACCTACCACCCAGAGAGTCTAGGGGTTCTTGAACGATATCATCAGACATTAAAGGGAATGTTACGTAAGTATTGTACAGAGACCGGAGTTGAGTGGGATAAGGGGGTACCTTTTCTTTTATTTGCTACTCGTGAGGTTCCAACTGAATCCCTGGGTTTTTCCCCTAATGAGCTAGTTTTCGGTCACCAGGTAAGAGGTCCTTTGCAACTATTGCAGGATAGCCTAGTTGGCCAGGAGGGGAACCAAAACCTCCAAGTATGTTTCAGATTTCAAAACCCGGCTGAGATCCTCATGTGAGTTTGCCGCTCAAAACTTGACAGTGGCTAAAAGCCCCATGAAGACCTGGTATGACAGAAAAGCCTGTGAGAGGGAGTTTCAGCCCGGTGATGAGGTTTTGGTCTTGCTCCCCCTTTTTGGCCAACCTTTATCTGCCAAGTTCAGGGGCCCATATAAGATCATTCGGAGGGTGAGCATTACCGATTATCTAGTAACTACCCCAGACAGGAGAAAGCCCACACAAGTATTCCATATAAATATGTTGAAACCCTACCATAGGTCCCCTGATTCCTCTCCTCCAGATTCTCCCACTGTGGCAGTGAATGTCAGGACCTGTGGACAGCCTGGTGCGGACGAAGTCTTCAGTTCTCTTACTGACCCGCAACAGACTGTTCCAGAGCCTGAAGGTATCCATGCAGACTTTGACTTGTCATGTAGCCTATCCAACTTTCAGTATAATTCAGTAGCTTGGGGGGAATTACCATCTAAACTATGTCATCTTCCCTCTGATCAAGCGAACCAACTAATCTCTGCTTTATCTCAGTCTCCCTGTGTGTTCCGTGATACTCCAGGGCTCACTTCTTTGGCCGTGCACGACATCGACTTAGGGGATGCAACTCCCATTAAACCATCCCCCTACCGTGTCTCGCCACAACGCAGGAGTATACTGCAGGTCGAGCTTGATTTTATGTTATCAAACGAGCTGATCACAAGGGCCTTAACCCTCCTGGCCCGGTTGTCATTATAAAATGACACCACGAACTAAGGGCAGGAGCCCGGGTGTCATTTTAAAATCTGTAAGCTTGAAAGCCTATTCAGCTTGGTCTGAACGCTGTGCGTCCGACGCATGTAAACAAAGCCGATCATTACGTCACCGCACCTCCGAAAACAAGAAGGAGAAGACTCGTTTGTTATTGTACGTCTGTATGTCGTTGTTTCAGTAGTGAAAAGATAGTCATATTGCTAACATCGCCTGCAAGTGCTCTCCACTGAAATCGTCATCACAACTGAACCAGTTGACATAGAGAGCTCTACTCAACGCCAGTCTACAGATTGGAAACCGCACTACATTTATAGATGCGTGGGAAATTTCTAGCAGTTAAACTAAACAAAAATACGGTAGCCTAGGCCTAGACGTTTTTCGGCCAGATCGCCCGGGTAGCCCACACTGTCATTTTGAGAGCCTGCCCGGGCCAGGAGGGTTAAGCCAGTGGAGTAGTCCGGTCATACTTGTGCCAAAGCCAGACGGGAGCCATAGGTTATGTATGGACTATAGGCAAGTCAATGCTGTAACAAAGAACGATACCTACCCACTGCCACGGATCGACGACTGCATTGACCAGATTGGTACAGCCACCTATATCAGCAAGATTGACTTAATGAAGGGATATTGGCAAGTAGCTCTCACCCCTAGAGCAAGGGAAATATCATGCTTTGTAGTCAACAATCAAGCCTTCTGCTGTAACGTAATGCCCTACGGCTTGAAAAACGCTCTAGCTACATTCCAGCGCCTCATGAATTTGGTGACTGAAGGGGTACCTGGGTGCGTTGTCTACATCGATGATATTCTTATCTTTTCAGTCATGGGAGGAGCATCTTTACCAACTTAGATTGCTGTTCTTAAATCTTGCTGATGCCATCTGGTGGTTAATCTTAAGAAATGCACCTTTGTAAAGAGTACGGTCCAGTATCTAGGATATACAGTAGGTCAGGGGCAGGTTGCACCTCCTCAAGCAAAGGTAGAGTCTATTCTAGAATTCCCAACTCCTAGCACTAAGAAATATATCCAAAGGTACCTAGGCATGATTGGTTATTATAGGCGTTTCATCTTAAATTTTTCAAAGTTGACAGCTCCCCTGACAGATCTTCTCCGTAAGGATGTGAAGTTTAAGTGGTCCTCTGAATGTGAAGAGGCCTTTATTGCTACCAAATATATATTATCTAATTATCCTGTACTCCGAGCTCCTGATTTTAACAGATCTTTTTCCCTAGCAGTGGATGCGAGCAATACCGGGGTTGGTGCAGTGTTGCTCCAGGAAGACGACTGTGAGGTATTGCATTCTGTGTGCTATTTCGGTAAACAATTAAATTCTGCCCAACGTAACTATTCAGTCATTGAGAAGGAGCTGTTAGCATTAATTTTATCCCTTCAATACTTTGCTGTCTATGTGCAATCTGCCTCTGGTGCCATCACTGTGTATACTGACCATCACCCCTTAAAATTTTTGCATAAGTTCCAAAATAAAAACCAACGACTAACCAGGTGGAGTTTGTTGCTGCAGGAATACTCCCTGGATGTCAAACATATTAAGGGGGTCCAGAACGTGCTAGCCGATTGCCTATCACGTATCTGTTAAAGATTACATTTACCGGGTTGGCCTCATCCAGCGGTAAGATTATTTTAATGAGTGGATTTTGGCAATTAGCTCTCCCTTGTAGCGAGGTAAATATCATGCTTTAGTAGTGCGCTGTCAAGCCTACAGCTGTGAGATGCCTTGCAGTTCGAATAACGCTCCAGCTACGTTCCGGCTATGTTCTGATGTGGTACCTGGAGACGTTGCCTACTTTGGGTGATGTCCTTATTATATCCTCATTATAATCTTGCTGTTGCCAATCTGGTGGTGAATCTATTTATGTATTATGTTTAATATTATGTACTATACTCCTTTAACTCTTTTCGAGGGGGGAGGTCTGACATACGGAGCCCTGTATGTTAATTTAAGAGTTGGAATTAGAGTTGAAGGAGTGTCAAACTACCCAAGCGGCGAAGCAGACTAGCGAGCGAACTAGCGAGTGGGAAACCAGCTCGCCCTCATACCAGCAAACAAGCCTTCACACCTGCGTGCGTCATAGGGGACCCTGCAAACTACTTCGATGACCCGATGCTATGACGTATGATCGACGCCAGGAGCCCCGATTGGACCAGGCACCTGCTATGCAACTCGAGGAGCTATGATAGGGGCGCGCACCATCACTCGCCTCCTGATTCGTTCCTACACCATCATTGTTTAGTATATAAGACTCAAGTAGTGGGCATTCAAATCAGTCTCATTTAGAGTTGGGGAAGGTGAACTTGCAGCTGGAGGAAGACGGGGTGAAGTATTATAATGGGGTTGTGACTGTCAGTCAGATTATATAAGTGTGTGTTAAGTGTGTTCGGTGTAAACACTTACGTTATGTTGGTTAGTGAGATATGTGATTGGGAATTAACGTTGAACGCTACTATTATGTACTTCACTATTTGATTGGGAATTAACGTTAACGCTACTATTGTGTACTTAACTATTTGATTGGGAATTAACGTTAACGCTACTATTGTGTACTTAACTATTTGATTGCGAATTAACGTTAACGCACTATTGTGTACTTAACTATTTGATTGGGAAGAATTAACGTGAACGCTATTATTATGTACTTAACTATTTTAGTTGACTAACTTGTGGACTAAAGCAACTCTTTAAGTAATTGGGTTATGATGAAAGTAATACTATTGTTTTATATTAATAATTAAGAGTTCTTTCATTTTCTTTTAATTAAGCTTGCATTGCTTAACGGTGCTTAGTACGGTGATACTATTGTCTCATATTAGTAATATCGCCTTAGACTAACATGGCTGTTTAATGTTAACTTCTAGTGATTTCCTAAGCTGAAGAAAATTATTTTAGCTTCAAAATATTATTTTTGCTTTTCATATTATTTGAGTGAGACTTGAATCGAATCTATTAAGCGATCCTGTAACTTAATTTACTCGTAATCAAACCTCAATGTTACGTTGTTAAGAAATACATTTAACTCATTATTAAATATATATCTAACTTTTTATGTGACTTTGATATAAATCCTGATGATAATAATAATATAATACTGTTAACGTAAGACAAGAACCAAGAATAATTACATTAAATATAAATAAAAGGACATATTATAAGAAAACTATCTATTCATTTCAAAAAAGGGTAAGAGACGGAAATAATCTTACTTTAATATTTATCTTTCAAGACTTTTTTATAGAATTAATAGTCCTTCTTTAGATATAACTTCTTCGGTTCATAACCATAGCCTACTAAGCTTCGGTTAAATAATAATTCTTTATAAATACTACATGACTTTAATTAGTTTCAGTATTTTTCATAATTAAAGAGTATCAGTCAATAAAGGATACTAAGTCCTAAGATCCAAAAGGAAAGGAAGCAACAACAGGAAATAATTTTATTAGATTTTACTTTTGTTTTGCCTTCAGCTGACTGATACCTTAATATATAATCTCTGTGCTATCTAGATTCATCAAGTTAACTACTTGAGGATAAAGATACGTAACAATATATATATATACAGTATATACTGTACAGGGTGTCCATAAAGTCTCTTTATAATTTAAAACCAATTATTACCAAGGCAATTGATGAGATATTTTAATTAGATTTGTTGTATGTACTAGGTGGTTATCAAAGTTTTTAATAACATTGCATTTGTCCATTGGTCCATTTTTCTTCCACGAGAAAACAATTACTGCAAATGTTTACCTTGACCTTTTGACTGAATATGTGGCACCACAACTAGATGACCTTCAACCAATCATCATTTATCAGCAAGATGGTGCACCACCACATTGGGGACTGCGTGGTGTTCGTGAGTTCCTAAATCAAACTTTCACAGACCGGTGGATTGGAAGGGATGGCCCGTTTCCCTGGCCACCTCGTTCACCAGATATCACTCCCCTGGACCTCTTTCTATGGGGTTATGTTAAAGATATCGTGTATCGAACAGAGATACGGGACATCACTTACCTAAAGCAAAAGATCACTGATGCCATTGCGACCATTGATGAGGCTATGCTACAGCGAACATGGCAAGAAATCGAGTACCGTCTTGATGTGCTTCGTGCAACTAATGGTGCCCATGTAGAGGTGTACTAAATGAGGCAAACAAAACTTCAATATCTACTCCTCATTTTGTAATAATTTCCACATATTTGTCTGTTCATTTGCTTTTGTAATAAATATTTTAAATTTTAAAGAAACTTTATGGACACCCTGCATATCCCTTTAACCACAATGTTACATAATGCCATGTTTAGTGTTTAGTTCTTTAACGTACCTTCCTATGAGAGATCTTTATCCCTGCAGGCTCAGCCATTGTGTTAAATTTCAGTTTATAAAGTCTGTATATTTAAGGCGAAATACACATTATCTAGTATTCTAGTCCAAACTTATCATTATCGTTTATATTTATTATACTGGTGTTCTTATTTTTGTTAGACTTTAAATATTATTTATTATTGTGTTATTTGTATATGTCATGCTATTTATTTTAATTGGATCAAAAGTAAAATACTTATCATATCATCCTCAAATCGAAGGCATTTAAAATATATTGTTTACTATATACATGAATTAGGTAATGCAATCCCCAGTACCAAAGTTGCCCCCTACTGAGGATACTTGACGCTACAGATCTTGTAGTAAGAGGCCAGTTATATCTATAAATACCTCTTTGGTGCCGTAATTATCAAACCACTGTGGGATATATTATTTTTAACCCGGGGGCTGCGTTATTCATGTGTTTTTAAAGTGCCGCCAGTGCACAAGTTTTAGCTTCGATTCTGACAAAATGTGATAGATTTACCATAAAAAAAAAAACATTAATGGTCTATATACATATATTTTATTTGTGTTATGAACATGTGAACATTCAAGAACCAGAAAATATGTGTAAAGAACACATATCCAGTGAAAACTCATAGTATTGCGAAGACGGGAGATGAGGGGCAGGCGTACGAGGGAGCGCGACATAGGTGTGCCTTCGTTGCTTACTGAGTCTCCCAGCTGTCTACCGCGCATGTAAGAGGGATGAAGGAGATAGCGAGAGTGTTGGGGAAGGTGAGTGGACATTTTTCAGGCAGGTTACAGGAAGTAGGAGTGAAATTGAAGGGAAATGGTACAATAAAGGAGGAGGGAGGAGGTGGGAGAGAAAGAGGGAGGAGGAGGAGGGGGAGGGGGGGGTGGGTAAGACACGCATATAAGGGGAAGGTAGGAGGTGGTGGAAAGTAAACATGCCACCTAAATATATATTGCTTCCATTTCACTGGCACTGGGGCGTGTTATGTGGGTTTTTTATTGGATATTTTCTGGAAGGAACCTAGTCATTTTTCGGATAACCTTATATAATTTATTATTTACAGTACTTCAGATCCAGTGTTCTTGAATGTATATTATACGTACGGACATACTTGACTGAAAAGAATGACTAATGTCACTAGAGACTTTATATTAACAGAGGTCGGCCAACCTCTACCATCTTGGTGCCACTGATGATATGTTCTTCTCTTTACACTCAAATATCGTCATTCCCACTATAATTATTCGGGGCTACTGGTACAGGATATATGTAGCGGTTGTATTTTATGGGTTGTCAAGGTACACAACATAATACATTGTGTATAACTTATAAAAATGAGGTTATGAGGTTATTACATAATAAATATAATCTTAAATTAGATGAGGTTAACAATATACACATTAAAATAAGTACCAACAGTTACAGTAATATGCTCTCAATTATAGCTTTGATTTTTTGGTATGTGTATGAAGCAGACAAAAGGCAAAACTGCCTGTAGCAAGGGTCTCCCCCAAAGATGAAAGAGTTAGAGAGCCAAATTAAACCATTGTTTTTTTATTTTTGTACAGTATTGGAAAGAAAAGTTATGTGCTTTTTTAGTGTAGCGAAATTGATAGGAAGAGGTGTTTGTGAGAGCAAGCTGGATTACTTTGTGTAGGTGAGACACAAACAGAAACAGTGAGGGAAGCCAGGCAAATGAAACAGGGGTTGCAGTAACTCCTTATTACGTGCCTTTGGGGCTTCCCCTGGGTATTGCCCTGCTCAATTGGTGTCTACAATCTCCCCAATAGATTGTAGTTATGATTTTTTTTCTATGTGTATGCAGGATACAAAATGCAAATTGCCTGTAAAGAGTGTCTCCCCCAAAGCCAAAAGAATGACAGAGCCAAATTCAAGGGACGTTGGGGTCAAAATGCCTGGATACATAAGAAGAACATAAGAACATAAGGAAATTGGAGTCTGCAGAAAGCCGATTGGCCTGAGCAAGGCAGATCCCTGTCCCACACAACCCCAATTACAAAGCCCAATTATAGGCTCTACACTCTAATACCCTGAGGATCATCTTACCAAAACGGTTAGAGATTAACGCAGGATTACGGGGTCTGCAGAGCGCTGATTGGCCCAACCCTGCTGATCCCCCTTCACACCCAACCCTTCTCGTCCATATGCTTATCCAATTTTATCTTAAAGCTCCCTATCGTTTTTAATCCCACTATAGCACTTGGTAGTCCATTCCACCCATCTACAACTCTGTTACCAAACCAATATTTGCCTATATCTTTTCTGAAACGAAATTTATCTAATTTGAAACCATTGGTAAGAGTTCTTTCGCTATCACTGAGCTTTAGTACATTTGTCATGTCCCCTTTGTTAATCCCACTAACCCACTTGAACACCTCTATCATGTCCCCTCTAACTCTGCGTCTCTCTAACGAATGTAAGCCTAATTTGTTCAACCTTTCTTTATAAGGAAGATTTCTAATATGGATAATTTTTGTCATTCTATGTTGTACTCTCTCCAATGAATCTATGTCCATTCTGTAATAAGGACACCAAAATTTAACAGCATAATGCATATGGGGTCTCACTAATGACAAGTGAAGTTTTAAGATAACATCAGCAGTTCTGTTACTCACACTCCTAGAGATGAACCCGAGAATCCTGTTTGCCTTGTTTCGAACGCTTATACACTCTTGTCTAGGCTTCAAATCATTGCTAACAAACACACCTAGATCTTTCTCACAATTAGAGTTTTCTAATTCCATATTAGCTAGTTATATTTAACATTTGTATGCAACTTCCCTATCTTTAATACCTTGCATTTGTCAATGTTAAACTTCATCTACCAATTTACTGACCATTCGTGTAAGGTATCACAATGTTTAACGCAGTTTTAGTCATAGGATGAAGGAAAAATAATTGAGGAAGAGAGTTGTTGTTGTTGTTGTTCCCTAAGCTGCCTGGCCGAACAGCCCCAAGTCCCTGAGGAAGGCCATGGCCACAATCGGGTTTTCTCACAGAGCTCTCATTGAGTGTAGATTGTGTTGTTGGCGTAAGTGGTTGTGTGAAATGCAGTCTTCTATGATGTGTTTAATGGTATGGGGTGCTGTGTTACATCCCGGGCAGGAGTCAACAACGGAGTCATCCAGTCTCTTCTGATAGCTCAGGAGAGCTGGATGGTGTCCGCATCTCAGCCTGGCCAGGTGGACTCTGTCCTCGCGAGGAAGGGAGGATTCGGAAGCATGGATTTCGGGAGGTCGTGCATGCAGCTGCGTCTTGTCTGTGAGTGAGTGGATGGATCGGTGAGAGATATGAGTATGGATGTGCTTCTGGAAGTTGGTTCGGGGTGGGCAGGGAGGGAGAGAGGACAATAATTGTGTGTGATACCGTGTGCTGGGTGTTGTTTTGATATTTCTTGGTGTCTGTGGGTGTGTTGCCATGTAGTTTAGTGGGTGGTCTTGGTTCGTGGAGGCTGCTGCCAGGAATTGAGTACCTCTCATGTCCAGATGGTCTTTGACTTTGAGGATTTTGGTTTCTTGATGTAGGTGATCTGTGGTTGCAGTAGCTGTGCAGCCTGTAATGATCTTCAGGGCTTTGTTTTGAATAGTCTGTAAAGTCTTTTGATGTGTTTCAGCTAGGTTAGAAGCCCAGGCTGGGCTTGCGTATTCCATCGCTGATCTTATGTATTGTTTATATACTGTGGTGGTAGTTTCTTTGTTGTGTCCAAATTTTGTGTGAGCAAGTGACCTGAGGGCGTTAAGTCTGGGTGTCAGTTTCTTTTTAATGTTTGTGGTGTGCTGTTTGAATGTCATATGAGTATCATATGTTACTCCTAGGATTTTGTGTGTGTGTGTATGTGTTAGTGGTGTGTTGTTTATGGTGAGTTGAGGGATGTATTCGTGTTCTCCTGTCCAACTTGTGAGCAGGGTTGCGGTGGATTTGGCTGGGGCTAGATTAAGTCTGTTTGTAGTGCACCAGCCATGTAGTGTGTTGAGATAGGGTTGAAGGAGATCTGTTGCTCTTTTTGGGTCATGGTGTGTGCATGTGAGTGTTATGTCATCTGCATAGGAGGCTAAGTTTATTTGGGGAGTATTGGGTGTAGTTATATCGTGCATGTACAGATTGAAGAGTGCGGGCGATAGGACGGATCCTTGTGGGACTCCGTTTGGAAAGTTTCTGATTTTAGATGACTGACCGGCAAAAGATACGTGTGCACATCTGCCTGCTAGGAAGTTGGCCAGCCACCTTTTTGTGTTGTTGTGCATGTTTGTGTTGTAGATTTTGTTTGTTAGGTTGTGGCGGGGGATGGCATCGAAGGCTTTACTAATGTCGAGTGTGGCTAATAGTGATCTGTGTGGTGGTCTAGCTGAGTTGATGCCGTCGAAAGCTCTTTGTGTAAGGTCTGTGAGAAGAGTGTTTGTGGAGTGCAGTGGCCTAAAGCCATGGTGTGATGGAGCTAGGGGTAGGTCAGGTGTAATTAGTTGTAATACTAGGCGTTCCATGACTTTGGAGGGGGAGCAAAGGAGTGTGATGGGGCGGTGCGAGGAGGGTAGCGTGGGGTCTTTGTTGGGTTTGGGGAATGTGATGATGATGCCATGCTTCCAAATGTCTGGTATTGTGTTGTGTGAATAGCTGTAGTTTGATATGTTAGTGAGTGCTTGTATGCCTTGTGGTCCCAGGTGTCTGAGGTGTATGTTCCTTATGTTGTCTAGGCCACAGGTGGGTGAGTGCTTGAGATTGTTGATGATATGCTTTGTCTGGTGATTGGTGAAGGGTGTATAGTCAGGGTCTGTGGGGAATTGTCTCTTACGTCGGATGACACGTCGGTCGTCTTTGTGAAGTTTTAGGTGGCTGACATGTGAAGTGATTGATGAGAGTGTTTGCTTGTTCTTTACATGAAGGAGTAGAGTCTGTTGTTGTGATTGCAGCATGTGATTGTGTTGTGTTGCTGTTGGAAAGTGTGATGCTGTTTAGTGTTTTGTTGAGTTTTTTGGGGTTTGTTTTGTGATCAAGTGTTTATAGGAAGTTATTCCAATTTAGTTTTTGTTGTTCTTGTATTTTGTTGTTAGTTTGGGTGTTGAGTGCTTGAATTTGTTGTGTGATGTCTTGTGTGTGGGGTGCTGGGGAGTGTTTCAGTATGTCGCGTTGTCTGATGAGGTTTTGAATTTCTGGTGTGAAGTTGGGGTTGTCTTTTTCTGTTAGCTCTTGGAATGTGTTTCTTGTCAGCGTTTTGGATAGTTTTATTGAATATTGAGTGAGTATGTTGAGGGAGAGAGTTCTAAAGTTTACTTGGTGAATAGAAGAAAAACTAAGAAAATTTGCCAATTCTTGGGTTGGAGAGCTGGATAGAATAGAAGTGGGACTGTGTTGAAAACCGGGTGCCTCACACTGAGAGAGCTCTGGAGAACACTGATTGTTATAATAGCGATAGAAGAGTGAAAGAGATGCAACATTGGCTAAAAACTCAGATATTTATGCTATAGGTGAGTAAAATTAGTCTCTCGTGTATATGGAAACTTTTACAAGATAAATTATGATAACTTAGTTGGTGAGGGTATGGCTGGGCTTAATATGAGCTCTTTGCAGAGGGTGTTGCCCGAATGAAGGTGTGGGATGAAGTATGTGCAGCTCTCTCGACCTACTCACGAATTTGTGTTCTCAGTAAGTGAGTAGCGGTAGGGAGTGGCTGAGTCAGTGGATAGTGTATTGTGTTGGAGTATGAACTGTACAGGCTAAACATCGGAATGTAATAAATTAATGTAATAATACAAAAACTTAATTATTATAAATTATGTGTATTTAGATGCGTTAAGGTGATAATAAATGAGTAATGGCCTACATAAATGTATACTTCAATACATATGAATATACTGTATATAATGATTTATGGTTTATGAATATATGAACATAATGTACTTGACGGTGGAAGTGTATACTATTAATTAGGGTAATTAAAAGGGTAATTATGAGGGTTATATAATTATATAATTAGATCTTTGGGTCGACATTCTACATGATACAACATTAAATTAAACCACAAGGTTTGATAATTGAGGCCACAAAATGGCATGCAAAGAAACAGTTGGCCTCACTCTCTTGGCAATGGATCTGTAAATTACACCAGTGCCACCATAAAATAATATTATGACGGAGGTTGGTTGACCTTTGTTAGTATACACTTTACAACAATTATGGGTATATAAAGGATAATTAAAGTGTCTTTAATAGTATACTATTTTAATGATATATTTTGAATAATATACCCATTTAATATAAGGGGAGAAAGGTAGATCACTCTCAAAGAACCAAATTATTTTTTATATCTTTTTCATACCCCAATTATACTCTCAATGTTTTCAGTGTAGGTTCTCTACTTGACACGAACTGTCAGCTGTTCCAGAACGAACACCACCAGCCCCACCGAGAACCCGCACCCCAACAACACAAACATTCCCTGTAATTGAGATATACACATTAATAATAATAATAATAATAATACAAATAATAATAATAATAATAATAATTAAAGTTGCAAGCAACGTTGTCCGGGCTTCGAGCGGTTTTGCACGCAGGGTATTGTGTTGTTGTTGTTGTTGTTCCCCAAGCTGCCTGGCCGAACAGCCCCAAGGCCCCGAGCAAGGCCAAGGCCATAACCAAGCGCCCCCACAGAACCCTCCCTGCCGACCACAATAAAGCCTGGGCGACCGAAGCCACTCCATGGCGGGGAGCTGAGGAGGGTGCGGAAACGCCCGGGAAACTATAGCCCCACCCAGGGCCCTGTGCCCCTCAGCAATTATGAAGAGAAAGTTGAGGGGCAAAGGAATAATGTGACGCTTTGGCTTCCAATTTTGGTAGATTGGGAGGCCAATCCACGGAAGAGGCGCCGTCACTTGAGATCTAGAAAAGATATAAGTAAAAGGAACAGTCAGAGTAAGCTATGGGTATGGCAGAGATCGCTCAGTTCTCACTCTGATAGACCAGCCCATCACCACATGACTAGAACCCAATCCTCTCAGCATCAGCTAGGAAAAGCCCTAGTAAGCCGCCTTTGGCAGGGGGATAGCTCCTCTATTTCAACCCCTTTCGGGGTTGGGCACCCGCCCAGGATATTGTGTTGGATACAAGAGCTGTGTCACAAATATCAAAAGATCATTTAACTTATCGGGCATGGAGAAACTACAGAAGGAACAGATTGTAGCCATTTTGGCTGTGGGCATTTAAGAGTGTAGCTCTTTTGGTTGTGGCCATTGATGAGGGTGGCTGTTTTCTGGTTGTGGCCATGTATAAGTGTGGCCATGAATGTTGTGATTATTTTATAATTCTGATTTTTGTTTTAGCCTTTGTGGCATTGTCCTTATATAATTAGGTTATTACTTCAGCATTACTAAATACAACAATGTACTGTACTTTATTATATGTTTTGAGCACTTTTCACCTAAAGTAACCTAGATATTGTTTGATTATCCAGGAGAAGTCTTAGAAATAAGCTGACATGCAGGTGATTCACTCTTGTAGATATATTATTAGGCTAGGAATAGCGATATTTTGGCCTAGATGTAAAAATATGATCATATATATAGTAAAGTAGTATAATTTGATAATTACTACATATTGAAAAGTACTTAAATTTAAGTAAAAGTATTATACATAACGTAAATAATTTATAATTACAGTATATGGAGGTGACACATTCGTGCATATATTTTATGGCGTAGGTGTAGATAGTTAGGGCAAGTTAACGATATAGAGTGAACATGAAATATGTGGCCATTTTAATTGTGGCTGTTTAAGAGTGTGGCCATTTTGGTAATTAAGAAAAGTGGCCACTTTGGTTGCCGTCGTTAAAGAGTGTGACCGATAAGGTGTATGGCCTTTTAAGAGTGGCAATTCTGGTTGTGACTGTTAAGGAGTGTAGGCCTTTTAGAGTGTGGCCGGTTTGGATTTGGCCATGGATGTTTAAGAGACTGACCATTAAGGAGTGTAGCAATTTTGTTTGTGAATTTTAAGGTGTGTGGTCATTTAGGAGTGTGGCCTTTTTGGTTCTGACCATTAATGAGTGTAAGGTTTTAAGAGTGTGGCCATTTTGGTAGTCCTTAAGCTAGCATAGTTTTAAAGAAATGGGCAGTTAGGATATGACAGGGAATGAAAAAGCTGTTCATTCATGGGTGTGTTATGACTTTCCCATTCCCAGTAACTAAAGCCATTCAGTACCGGTGACGTCCTTTTCATTATATTCCAGCAATTATTCATATGATTATATAAAGTTTAGGAAGGACGGCTACCAATTATAAGGCGACAGACTATCTGAATTTATCCTTTTAGCTACTATATATCCCTCCCAAGCTTCATAACTCTGCTATGGATGTTTGATGGAATTCCACACACTTGTCAACTACTGAGCATGGCAGTGGTAGTTTGACATGTGTGGTGTAAGGCAGGGCATTTTCCTGCCTTAAACCGTACTGTACCGTAGGATACAGTAATAAAAGACCTCAGCAGTCCCAAGCAATGTGGCCAAAATGGCAGGAGAGACCACCTTTCCACCTCCAGAGATGAGGCAACACTGGCCCTCCCACCCTTCAGTGGATCTCATTTAAGCTTAGAAGTGTTGCCATAACTGGAGCAGTGCTTAAACAGTCATGGTAACTGGTACAGCCTTGTACAGGCAGTTACAAGGAAAGTACATTACTGACGAATATATCCGTCGCTGGGACTGGGGAGTTACTTATCTACTGACGTCTATAGTCGTCTATGGGATTGGAGGGGTTAACACCTTGGAACATTGGGTTGGGCTTAGAAGGGGAAACTAGGGAAACTACCCATCATGCCAACAAAACCCCGATATCGATGATTCTTCTGATCCTGTATTACCCACAATGCTGAGATAAGTTTACACTCCACGTAACATAATTACCAGTTAAAGTTAATCTTTCCAGGCCGTAGGGATTTCAGCTATCAATGGACAACTGTACATTTTTAGATGAAGTGGTGGGTATCTATGAAAACATTTGTATATGGTCAGCATTGTGAGCAAGTAACAAATACCGTTTATGAGATGGTTTGGGTGTGAAAGGGATCTGTCTTGTGTTGGCCAGTTGGCTCTCTGCAGAACCCCATTTTATTATGGTCATATTTCTTACAATTGTATCTTGGTTGCAAGTATATGATAACATGGGTGTATAGTAAGTAGTGTAAGTAACAGATAACGTTTATGAGATGGGTTGGATGTGAAAGGGATCTGTCTTGTGTGGGCCACTTGGCACTTGCAGACTCCCATTTCATATTGCTTGCATGTGGAAGGGA
Source organism: Lithodes maja (assembly GCA_037953745.1). Lineage (NCBI taxonomy): Eukaryota > Metazoa > Arthropoda > Malacostraca > Decapoda > Lithodidae > Lithodes > Lithodes maja. The sequence goes on from JBAKBP010029643.1 coordinate 26,211, forward strand.
TCTGCCTCATTTGTACCGGTGTGCAAACAAGAAATAGAGAAAGAGAGAGAGAGAGAGAGAGAGAGAGAGAATTACCATAGACCTCCGGACCGTATGGGCTGGCAGGACCTGGCTGAAGCCTCCACGTCGTTCCTCAGGAATCTTACAGAGCCTCCAGACAGACAGATATACAGACAGACAGAGAGAGAGAGAGATTGGTTGTGTAAGGGATCTGCCTCTCGTAACAGAGTTGTAGATGTGTGAAATAGGCTACCGAGTGCTACAATGGGATCAGGAACAATAAAGAGCCTTAAGATAAAATATGGATTTTTTTTTCTTTTTTCTATGTGATTGAGGGAGGCAAAAGGCATAACTGCCTATAGCGAGTGCCTCCCCCATAGTTGAAAGAGTGACAGGGCCAAAATCAAGGGACGTTCGAGCCAAAATGCCTGAACACACGGAGTTTGAAGCAATTTAAGTCATAGGAAGAGGGAAAGACTGATTCTGGGAGAGAGTTCCAGAGCTCAGCTGTTGAGTAGAAGAAAGTTTGAGAGTAACGTTTCACTCTTGGGTTGGAGAGTTGCACAGAGTAGGGGTGGGATTGAGTTGCAAGACGGGTACCACATGCCCTACGTAAAGGAGGTGGTATGCACTGGGAT
>JBAKBP010029644.1:0-26846 GCA_037953745.1 Lithodes maja
CCCCCCCGCATCCGCCCCTTTCCCCTCCACGATCCCCACCACCCCACCCACACACCGACCAACCTCCTCATCTCACCGAACCCCCAACCAACCAACCCCTAAGAAAACCCCCCCAAAGTCACCCCCGAGAAAACCCCCACATGTCATTTACCTATAAAACGTGCTTCCCCTCACTATAAAACATCGTCGAGCGACTCAAGTCCCACGACAAACATCTACCTTCCCACCAGGACCGCCAGAGGTAGAATAATCAACAGACCCATCAGATTTAAAGACAGCGATACAAAAATAACACCCCGTTCTGACACTAAGGACCCAAGCCACACAACACACACACCCCCTCCTTCCCACACACCTCCTTCACCCACCTTACCTAAACCGATTTTGCGCATTGCCTCACTATATATTCCCAACCTACAACACCGCCCAAGAAAACCAAATAAAACCCAGACTCACATTCCCCCTTCATCCCCAGCTCTGTTGTCACGCGTGAATCCCCTTTCGGTTAGTAACCCATTCACCACACTAAACAGACTTCCTGTCAATCCCACACACCTCACTCTGACCCCCACGGGGAAAGCTACAAACCATTCATACGAAAGGTTAAAGTAAAGACCCCCACTGGACACTTGGCCCGTGTACCACACCCACACCAAGCCCGGGCAGCCGCCCGCCACAACACAGAGGACACATTCTTACAGGTATACATTGACCTGCAAAAGAAACCTGACCGTCGCTCTCGTGTTTGGTGGAACTTTCTAAATACCCTGAAAATGACCCACCATCACTATGCTTCTTTTAACTTCACCCTTGAGGCTCGAGGATGAGCCTATAATGAAGGAGAGGGAAGTAAAATGCCCCAGAACAAGAAGCCCACCACAGAAGCCACGAGCGAACACCACACAGAAACACCCGGAAGAAAGGTCCACAGAACGAAAGGACCAGCTGACCGAGCCAGCCATTTCAGACAGGCCCAAGCCCGCAGGGCAAAACAGCTCCAGGACGCACCCATTTACCTTTTCTAAACTGACCATTTTCCACACCTCTCGTACACTAATCCCCTCGTGTCCTACACTCCTAACTACAAAGATGATGAACAGGAATATACATTCATATTAAAAACACCCATGCCCTGTCCCGACGTTGAGCCAATGCCAACACATCAGACAGCCATAATTATATCTATGTATGTTCTTACATCCGAGAAGTAGATGTTATATATCTTAGAAGTTAAAACACCCACGCTTGTCCCTAGACCTCGTATATCATTTTCCATGACGAGTATAGATATATGTAACCCGTGCTCAGTCGCCCCTTGCATTGTTCCTCTAGTAACTAAGTCTATAATATTAACTGCCACCAGCATTGATACGACATAGCGGCACTGTCCTTGCTACAAAGATGATGAACAGGAATATACATTCATATTAAAAACACCCATGCCCTGTCCCGACGTTGAGCCAATGCCAACACATCAGACAGCCATAATTATATCTATGTATGTTCTTGCATCCGAGAAGTAGATGTTATATATCTTAGAAGTTAAAACACCCACGCTTGTCCCTAGACCTCGTATATCAATTTCCATGACGAGTATAGATATATGTAACCCGTGCTCAGTCGCCCCTTGCATTGTTCCTCTAGTAACTAAGTCTATAATATTAACTGCCACCAGCATTGATGCGACATAGCGGCACTGTCCTTGTGTCGTATTGTGCCAAGTACAGATCAACCAGGTTTCATCACTTATTAGGACGACGACTATAATGTCATCATTCATCGATGTATGCAATCCTTAGGTTAAGTATTTTTATCTGCCATTGTGTTCACCTTTTTCCATTTACTTTCCACAATTGTCATACGTCTTCCCCTTGCCTCCTTCGTATCCACAGTCCACACTACGCCAATTTACTTCGTGTCTTACACCTCTTACCCCAACCAGAGATTGTATAAGATAACCTGGTTACCAGTATCTGTCATAAGTACCCCGAAACAATAACTAAGTACCCCTACGAACTGCCGCTGTTGTTGGTATTTATATTTAATAGAAAACGCAGTTCCCAGGGCCAACTAATAGTATCCATAACCCTCGGACTGATCACATTACTCTATCTTTTGCAGACTCATATACCACCCCATAGTTGCATTCCCCGGTAGCATTTGGCTAACGTATTCTACTGCCTTTTCAAACTTCCATATCAATTGTAGCCTAGGGACCTTAGGGGCAAAATTTCCCTGTAGCCCTTGAACTCTCCCCCCCCCCCCTCTCATTAAGACGCCCGCGCTTCTCGACTCTTGTCCGACCTAGCCTCTCCCTCATACCTCTTGAAGATCCTTGAAATGTCCGTTGCTAACGCTCTCCAACCTTTTATATATATATACTCCTATCCAGCCTACCTTCACTTAGTAGGCCAGAACAACATTAGAACTTTACTAGCCCCTTGCATGCCATCTATTCTCTTACAACCCATTCACAACCCTGCACCCAATGGTCGTCGGTGCGAGGCTAGCCGCCCCGCCAGTAACTAACTTCTATTGCCATACTTCCAGATAAATGTGGCAGAGTTAGCAACCCAGTTTCCACCACATCCAGCAAACCCTACAATTAACAACCAGCCGAGTAAAACCAGCTAGCTAAGGTACCTTCGGTTTTGGTATTAAGGACACCCACATCTGTCTCATACACAGAGGGTTATTACAAACACTGGTGATATGGCAAGCCCCTAGCCACAGCCGCCGGACGACTATCACAGAGAGAGGGCGCCCAGCTCCCCTTTTTCCCCACCCGAGGAGGGAGACCCCCACCCCTGCGGAGGTATACCTGGCCCCTGTTTTGACTTTCGAGTCATTGTCAGGTAGCACAGGAATTCTTCCTATCAATGAACTAACCATGCATGACTAACACCTTTACTAACCTCTACTTACTCACAATAAACCATTTACCTTTCTTGCATGCTCTGGTCACTAAATTAGCACCTCAGCTATACCATAGAATGAAGATTGCACAATCTAAGAGAGACGCTCCTATCACAGCTGTCCCCATCCTCCTCGCAAAGTAGATCCAGTCTCCCTCCCCTAAATACTTCCAGTATAGCCAAAATAGTACCTCTTACTAAGGCTCAGTTATATGAAAATATAAAGGCTTCCTATAGCCCTGTGCCACAACAGTAAATACCATCTTACCTAGTCCCCATATCTATTGAGAGCTCAATTAAGTCCATAAGACTCGAGATCCCTACTGTCTACCAGGGTCCAGAACCGAGCCTATAAATCTAACTCCCGCCCCCAGTCAAATCAGTTGAAAGCTAGACACCAACCAGTGGTCACTACCCTGCAGTTTACCTCTAGCTCTGCCCTTGTGTTGTTCCGGAGTTGAGAGATTCCAGATCCGGCAGACTCCGTGGCAGAGAAGACTGATAGAAGCATCTGTCCATGTACAAGTCCTAACGTGCACCTTATAACCTTCACACAAATTCGTGGGTATATAAGTATATATGTAGCCAGCAACGATCGTCAAGAGATCCGACTTGAGAACTTCCTACATTTTGGACCATCTGGACGGCCGAGGAACCAGTTGTTAGCCCCCAACATCACCGGAAGCAAGATAACCAGGACCAGATCTACCCATACTATTCAAGATTCATGTTGCTAGTACTAAGTGTTATAGTACTAGCTTGATACTCACTTATTAACTTTCTATAACGTGGCTAAGACCTTGCCCAGTGTAATTCATATTTAACCATTCCATTTGGGACGTACTAAGCGATCACTGCTCTTTAATTAACAGGCGACCTTGACTCTCGTAATTACCTTATTCAGATATTAAAACTCTAGTGATATCTAACGTTCGCCCACTGATTTGTGTTCTACGTATTTCTGCCATAAGAATATAAAACGTAGTTCAGTACCCCCATGAGGTTACTAGAGATTCAGTGTTCTACAATATACGCGTGTCTAATCCTAACTGTGAGTTGCTACTTGGGCACGCGACCAGCCAGCAAGAGGTCAAATCAGTGACATTGAATTATACGAATATATTGAGGTCTTCCAGTAAAATAAAAACTTGCTAATTAAACCCGTGATCAGAAGAATATACCTGAACGTTGGAAGTGGGAGACTAGGCTCCATCCAGATCCGCTAATGCTAGCAGTTCCCTTCTATTATTTGTTTTGTGCGAAAATAACTATCTTTCTCTGCTCTTTATTTATTTACTTCAATAAACGTGAACTTGTGTCGTGTTACCGTGTGTTTATTTTGTGTTCTCTATTCCTCATACCTTGTATTGTGCATGCAGCCTTATATACCCAGTCATTCAGAACTCACATTACCCAAGTTAAACCTGTAGAAAAACAGGGCATAACAATTATACCTATTCCCTTTAGTATATTATTTTGCAACATAAAACGTACATTTCGTCTAATTTATTTCAAAATATAACCTTTATTTTGCCCTAAATTAATGACGAAATTAAGCAAAAGGATTGTTTTGGAAAAAATAGATAAAAGATGAATAGAGATGATATTAATGATTTATTAACTTGTAATGATGATAACAAATAGAAAACTATCAGTATTAGTACCCCATTACATACAAATAATGATTTTAATGGCTAGGATACTTTATTCTGATAAACCCTTTCAAACACAATAGATCGCAATTGTAATTTTTCTCCCGTTTCTTACGGCAACCCGTAAGGAAATGACTTTTTTATCAGCTTACAAAATATCTATTTATTTGTCCTTTTTAAATATATAATAATATATTGACAAGGAGAGGTGATTGAATACTAAACCCAAAATCCTTGATGCGTTAGTACCGGTATCCGATCACAAAATATTTTCCTTTCAAAATGCTTCACTTTATGTTACATATTATTATTTTAAATTTTACGTCTTACAGGATTAATAATTTCCCTAGCACCTATATTTTGTTATATAATGTGGTGTGTTAGTATCCGATCACTGATCCACCACTGTGGTCGACTGGTTGACCACTGTGGTCAACCGATCCACCACTGTGGTCAACCGATTGAGCACTGTGGTCGACCGATCGACCACAGTGGTGGATCAGTGATCGAATACTAACACACCACAATATATAACAAAATATAGGTGCTAGGGAAATTATTAATCCTGTAAGTACTTAAGAATTGCTCCTTGGTGCTCGCTCCTGTATTGGCAAAAATTTTCCGTCTGTGTACTCATACCTCATGCTTCCCAGTACCCTGGAAAGAAGCAAACATCCATCCAGTTCCTAAAAAAGGTGCCTCTTCAGATCCATCAAACTACAGACCAATAGCTATAACTTCCACTCTTGGTAAAGTCTTTGAAATTATATTAAATAATCACATAATTAAGCATCTTGAGAATAATAAATTAATCAGTGATAGGCAATATGGTTTTAGACGATGTCGATCAACTGCAGACATGCTTTGCCTTCTTACGCATCAAATCAACCAAGCTACAGACCAACATGGTGAAACACATACAATAGCACTGGATAATATCAAAGGCATTTGATAGAGTCTGGCATCAATCCTTATTGTCGAAGATGTCACACTACGGCCTTGCATCATTAGTTCCACTAATTTCTTCTTATCTTCATAACAGAAAAATACGTGTAATGGTAGATGGCCTTTATTCTCAATTTCACTCAATAAATGCTGGTGTTCCTCAGGGATCAGTTTTGGCCCCAATTCTGTTCCTCATTCATAATGATGCACACTCCACCTTGAGCCACATACAAGATTTTGTAAAAATTGGAATGGAAACTTTTATTCCTCATCAAAAGTACAGTAAAAGATCTAATTCACCTAAATGGTTTGACCATAATTGTGCTAGAGTAACTGAACAAAAAGCAATAGCCTACAATGCATACACAAGATCAAAAACACATGAAGCCTTTAATTACTTTAGAAACATCAGAAATCATGCCAAAACTGTATTAAACCTAACTAAATCAAACTTTCTCCACAAGCAGGCAAATAAACTTCTAAATAATCCAAATGATAACAAAATATTTTGGTCTACTCTTAACTCATTTAAATCCAACTTCACTACTGCTTCATCCATTCCACCATTAAAATCTCCGACTGGCAATCTTGTAAGTGACCCACGAGGTAAAGCTAACCTTCTTGCGGATATTTTCTCCACCAACTCAACCTTAGATGAAATAAATCAAGATGTCCCTGTACTTAATTTTAATTCGCCTGAAATTCCCTCACTTAAGATCCACACCAGACATGTCAAAACTATTTTGCAGAATCTCTCGGTAGATAAGGCTCCTGGTCCAGATGAAATTCCTCCAATAGTACTTAAGAATTGCTCCTTGGTGCTCGCTCCTGTATTGGCAAAATTTTTCCGTCTGTGTACTCATACCTCATGCTTCCCAGTACCCTGGAAAGAAGCAAACATCCATCCAGTTCCTAAAAAAGGTGCCTCTTCAGATCCATCAAACTACAGACCAATAGCTATAACTTCCACTCTTGGTAAAGTCTTTGAAATTATATTAAATAATCACATAATTAAGCATCTTGAGAATAATAAATTAATCAGTGATAGGCAATATGGTTTTAGACGATGTCGATCAACTGCAGACATGCTTTGCCTTCTTACGCATCAAATCAACCAAGCTACAGACCAACATGGTGAAACACATACAATAGCACTGGATATATCAAAGGCATTTGATAGAGTCTGGCATCAATCCTTATTGTCGAAGATGTCACACTACGGCCTTGCATCATTAGTTCCACTAATTTCTTCTTATCTTCATAACAGAAAAATACGTGTAATGGTAGATGGCCTTTATTCTCAATTTCACTCAATAAATGCTGGTGTTCCCCAGGGATCAGTTTTGGCCCCAATTCTGTTCCTCATTCATATCAATTATCTCATATCTACCACTCATAATCCAATACATTCCTACGCAGATGACTCAACACTCCACAGTTCCTTCACATTTACCAATTCTTTCACCCAACCCGATCTTATAAATTCAAAAATAAACACTGCAATTTCTCTGAACCAGGACCTTTCTAGAATTAATGGATGGGGACAAAATAATCTAGTTTCCTTTAATGCACAGAAAACCAAGTACATTCAATTTTCTAACCGAGAGAATCTCACTGACTCCCATATATTTTTTAATGATGTAAATATTCCCACTTCCCCTAGTATTGACATTCTCGGTGTAACATTAACTACTAACTTGAGCTGGACACATTATGTTAGAAGCATTGCTAAGAATGCCTCTAAAAAACTGGGACTCCTGTACAGAGTTCGAGAATTCTTCACTGACGAGCAGTTGGCCGTGATATATAAAAGTCATGTGCGTTCTCAGATGGATTACTGTTCACCTCTGTGGGGTGGAAGTGGAGTGGTTGCATTGAGGCAGTTGGATAAAATTCAAAATAAAGCTATTAGATTAATCAATAACCCTGCAATCACACAGGACCTTCCTACATTATCCATACGAAGAAACGTTGCATCCCTTGCATTATTCTACAGATATTTTCACAGCAATTGTTCCGAGGAACTTGCTTCAATTGTGCCGCCTCTCCACATCTTTCCCCGTAGAACTAGGGCAGCTGAGAGCGCCCATGAATTTACACTTTCTCCTCCACAATGCAGAACTTCTGCTTATCAGAATTCATTTATCCCCAGAGCTACTACTCTTTGGAATTCACTTCCCTCGAATTGCTTTCCACAAACTTACAATCTACAAATGTTTAAATCCAGTTGTTACAAACATTTTATGAATGGAGGATGCCTTTAGGCACATGGACCTTTTTGTTTTATCTGTGTTTTTCCTTCCTCCGTTCATTGTCTCCTTAACAAAAAACAAAAAAAATATATCAATGATCTCATATCTACCACTCATAATCCAATACATTCCTATGCAGATGACTCAACACTCCACAGTTCCTTCAGATTTACCAATTCTTTCACCCAACCCGATCTTATAAATTCAAAAATAAACACTGCAATTTCTCTGAACCAGGACCTTTCTAGAATTAATGGATGGGGACAAAAGAATCTAGTTTCCTTTAATGCACAGAAAACCAAGTACATTCAATTTTCTAACCGACAGAATCTCACTGACTCCCATATATTTTTTAATGATGTAAATATTCCGACTTCCCCTAGTATTGGCATTCTCGGTGTAACATTAACTACTAACTTGAGCTGGACACATTATGTTAGAGGCATTGCTAAGAATGCCTCTAAAAAACTGGGACTCCTGTACAGAGTTCGAGAATTCTTCACTGACAAGCAGTTGGCCGTGATATATAAAAGTCATGTGCGTTCTCAGATGGATTACCGTTCACCTCTGTGGGGTGGAGGTGGAGTGGTTGCATTGAGGCAGTTGGACAAAATTCAAAATAAAGCTATTAGATTAATCAATAACCCTGCAATCACACAGGACCTTCCTACATTATCCATACGAAGAAACGTTGCATCCCTTGCATTATTCTACAGATATTTTCACAGCAATTATTGTTCCGAGGAACTTGCTTCAATTGTGCCGCCTCTCCACATCTTTCCCCGTAGAACTAGGGCAGCTGAGAGAGCCCATGAATTTACACTTTCTCCTCCACAATGCAGGACTTCTGCTTATCAGAATTCATTTATCCCCAGAGCTACTACTCTTTGGAATTCACTTCCCTCGAATTGCTTTCCACAAACTTACAATCTACAAATGTTTAAATCCAGTTGTTACAAACATTTTATGAATGGAGGATGCCTTTAGGCACATGGACCTTTTTGTTTTATCTGTGTTTTTCCTTCCTCCGTTCATTGTCTCTTAAAAAAAAAAAAAAAAGACATGTAGGCTAATATTTAAAATAATATTATGTAACATAAAGTGAAGCATTTTGAAAGGAAAATATTTTGTGATCTGATACTAACGCATCAAGGATTTTGGGTTTAGTATCCAATCACCTCTCCTTGTCAAACTCATTTGCAATATAATCAACTATCGTCATTTTCCATGTGTTATTCCAACATTCCACTACAATATATTATATATTTTTAAAAGAATAAATATAGAGATAATTTTTAAGCTGACAACAAAAATCATTTCCTTATGCGTTGCCGTAAGAATCGGAAGAAAAATGACAGTTGTTTACATTCGGTGTATGGTAGAAGCTAAACTATTTATCCATTTAATTTCTTTTTCTCACACAATACTTAGCTTGCATAGCTCAATATTCTGTATATAAGGTTAACACTGTATCTTTTTTATAGTTTTTACACAATACTTAGCTTTCATAGCTCTATATTCTGTATATATAAGGTTAATACTGTATCTTTTATAGTTTTGTTCGTAGCAGTTTTTTTGCACTAAAAACTGAAAGTGATTGGATACTAACACGGTGATCGGTGATCGGATAATAACGCTTCTACCCTACATTTCAAAAGTTACCGGTACCAAGATTAAGCTTATAAAATGTATGTAAAGGCATGCATAACCGGTAAGTTGCGGTACCGGTAGGCTACCTTAAAGGCCGCTGACACTGAACAACTGAATTTTCAAATTCTACTTTATTCAGATATGGTATGGTACACACACTTGAAATATATCTCTTACAGCTGTATAGTTATTATATACCATACTTGGTCAATATAATATACATACAAACCATAGACTATAAACATAAACTATATACATAAACCATAGACATGTAGAGGAGTCTATGATACAAACAGTACAATGGTTTAGCGTAATTTTCCATTAGCCTACATACATTGTAACGGCTCAAACGGGGTTGCCTTTCAGTATTTGGAGTGTAGTACAATAAAGTCCCATCACAAGACTGTCCCAACATGCCATCACTGTGGCTGATGTTGGCATACCGGTAGTGCTAACTGCGCCTCAGCAAGACTCCACAAAGTCTCTACTGCAGTATCTGCAACCACACCAGCCTTAACCCGACCAGCCCCGGCTAGTTTTGTAATGTTTGTTCACCAGAACCCGGCCGGTTTTCAAAAAATGGTTTTATTCCAGAAACAATAGCGAATGGGTTAGGAATGAAGGAATAACCACGAAAAACCGCTCAAAAAGCTTAAAGAATGGTCCTACAGAGACCCCGAAAACGTATTTTACAAGAGTAAAAAATTGAAGGCAATTACCCCCAAAAAACAGGTTATTGCGCGCTCACGAGCACGCACGTGGACTTTGAGAGTTTTCAACCATCGGCACGGTTGCGTGGGATACGTACACAGTTCCCATACAAATCTGAGCCCTCTTGAGTGGCTACACCTGAGGTTACGGTCGGCGCAATTAGGGTGACGCGCCAGGCGCGTCTCTGGGGCTGTGCGTTACATACATCGCCGACGCGTCAGGCGCGTCGCTGGGGCTGTACGGGTTACCAGTGCTACAACAAGACAGCACCATAACGAGACTCTACAATACATTAGACAACTTGGACTACAGAACAATAAAGTCCTGCCCCAACACTGGTCCAACATGCAAACACTGTGGCCCAGGGTGTCAAACCGGAACAATTTTGTTTGAAGGCTTGAATGAATATGAGGAGGAATACAAGAAAATTGATATAAAGTAGGCCTACTGTAGTATTATTTTGGCCATTTTATCACTTCCAGACATAATTTGAACTATAAACCCCAATTTTATCTTTGCATATAATAATAATCGTCTGGTTACTTATATAGCGTCCGTATCTCCTCCTTTGAGGATTCTCAAGCGCTTGACACTTCTTTAACCCTCCTGGCCCGGTTGTCATTTTAAAATGTCACCACGAATTAAGGGCAGGAGCCCGGGTGTCATTTTAAAATCTGTAAGCTTGAAAGCCTATTCAGCTTGGTCTGAACGCCGTGCGTCCGACGCATGTAAACAAAGCCGATCGTTACGTCACCGCACCTCCGAAAACAAGAAAGAGAAGACTCGTATGTTATACAATGTCTATATGTCGTTGTTTCAGTAGTGAAAAGATCGTCATATTGCTAACATCGCCTGCAAGTGCTCTCCACTGAAATCGTCATCACAACTGAACCAGTTGACATAGAGAGCTCTACTCAACGCCAGTCTACAGATTGGAAACCGCACTACATTTATAGATGCATGGGAAATTTCTAGCAGTTAAACTAAACAAAAATACGGTAGCCTAGGCCTAGACGTTTTTCGGCCAGATCGCCCGGGTAGTCCACACTGTTATTTTGAGAGCCTGCCCGGGCCAGGAGGGTTAATCAACCAATGACCATTACCCATCCCCCTTGCTCATGGGGAGACAGTAACTGTCGGCTATGTCTCAGAAAAACTTTTCAATCTGAGTGGGGATTGAACGCAAGACTGCACAATGTGAAGCACTGACGGTATCAACTGAGCCACCTGGACGGCTAAAAAGAAAGAACTTGGCTTTCGTTTGACACCCTGCTGTGGCTGACGGTGGTGTGGTGCCAAACAGCGCCCAGATAAGACTCTACTAGTAAAGTCTCCTGTAGCACCTTTCTGCACCACACCAGCCTCAGCAGTCAATAAAAAGACAGCGCTAAGATTAAAACTTTATTGCATAGTAATGGCTGTTGGTCCACAATTCGATTGCCATCCCCCTAATTAGTCGCCTTGTATGACACGCAGTAGGATGTGTGAGGCATATTCTTTTTTTCCCTCACCATAAGATGAAGGCCTCCTCACCCCCTGAGGTGAGGTCAGGTCAATTAGTCAATACAAAAGGGCAAACACTATTTACTAGCAGCTTACCGGTAACTAGTTACAGTATCTTGACAGCCTTTGTTATGACATCATCAGGGTAGTAGCTTACAACATTATTATTAACACCAGCAACACAAATAATAATATTTTGAAACTTTAGTCCTTTAAACTAATGTATATAATTAAATCATTATTAAACAACTATATACGGTAGGCTACTGAAAATGTTATGTACCGGTACTTATTTTTCATTGAATCTAACCAATTTTTGCAATAATATAAATGGTGAAAAAATGTTAGGAACTTGTCTGCATACTGTGCATATTACTGTAAATAGAAAATATATCGATCTTGCATCTGTCATATCCATTAGCATATATTACCGGTACAAAGCTACGGTACTTATAGTGTACACCTGCTTTATGTAATTAGTTTTCTTATTAATACGAGTATCTCATTACTGTAAGGTATGGTCAGTTCAGTTTCCACTTGAAATGTAAATGGTAGACTAATGCAATCCCTTCCCCCCAGGGGGTAAGGCCCCCCAGGGGTTAAGGGGGCCTTCATCTAATGGTGGAGGAAAAAAACAATAGGCCTATGACTCACGCATACTACTGTGTGTCGTACAAGGCGACTAATAGGGGGGATGGCGATAGACTTGTGGATCAACAGCCATTACTAGACAGTAAAGTCTTTATCTTAGCACTGTCTTGGTATGGCACACTGCCGAGGCTGGTGGGGTGCTGATAGGTGCCACAGGGGACTGAGTCTAACCTGGGGGCCGTTTGGCACCACACCTGTGTCGGCAACAGTGTTTGCATGTTGGGGCCGGATTTTATTGTTCTATAGTCCAATTGCCTAATATACAGTAGAGTCTTGTTATGGTGCTGTCTTTTTGTAACACTGTTAAGGCTGGTGTGGTTGCAGATACTGCAGGTGCAAGTGCTGCAGGGGGACTCTGTTGAGTCTTGCTGAGGCACGGTTAGCATTATACCAACATCAGCCACAGTGATCACTTGGTGGGGCAGTGCTGTGGAGCGACTTTTTTGTACTACAGTACACTCCAACTACTTAAAGGCAACCCCGTCTGAACCGTCACAATGCATGTAATGGACAAATAACGTTAAACCAATGTATGTATGTATTTAACTAAAAAGTATAACAAAATACTGTACCGGTACCGGTATATGAGCACTATGTATGGTACGGCACCATTCAAGACACCTTCAACCCCTATTATACACCATAACTACAATAATCCCTTCTTCATACATTATTATATATTACCGGCATATGGTAATGTGCACTACTATCAGCTTGGAGAGGTACCGGTTCACCTTACTTACACATTTAATTGGATTGATTTGTAAATTCATCTCAAATAACTTATCAAAATTAGTGGCAACCCTGTGAAGTTCTTCCACACTTTATGCAAGCAGGATGGCATCACCCATATAGGCTATCTAGACACATACCCGTATGTCCTTCACTTTTCCTGCCCACTAAACACTGCCATAAATGTGAGTGCCATACCGTAATTCTTTCATAGCGTAGATATCTATATAATTCAGCTGGGATCAGGTTATAATAATTAAATAAAACACAAAATATTGAATTGAGAAAATACATCCCACAAACTGGTATATCAATTTGTATGGGATTATATGAATGTTCCTTCAACCCGGCAAGACTTATATAAGTTTCACTAGTGCACTGCGGGAAGCCTTATATAATCCAAGGCCTAAAAAAAAAAAACATTTAAATCAGCCCTGTATAATTTTTTTTTTTTTTTATTGCCCCTTGGCCATGCCAAATATCTCTCTTCCACATCCCCTCCTTCCACCCTTTCCCCCCCCCCCCCACCTACCACCTTCGATTATCACCTATTTTCCCTGTTATTCCCTTATTCTTAGGTATATATTCGTGGTAACATTAGCGAGTTGCTAGCAGGGCGTGGTCATCTATGTTACCAAGCGTGGGAAAGAGCGAGAGAGAGACTACTACGCAACAGTGTCTCTCCAGCCGTCTTCACGGCTGGCTGGCTGCCTGAGCCATACGTTACGAACTCCCGGCCTCTATCGCCGATTTTGACTATCCAAATGCTGTTTCCACTTGTTTTATTGCTGTAACAGGTTATTACCTTTATAATCAATGTAAAATAGGCGCATATGGGTAAGTATTAATGATATTTATGGTACAATGACTATTTCAGTTTAGGAAACAGTTTAAATATCTCCGCACAGGGAGGGATGGCCAATACCCCACCTACGCAGCAGAGAGGTTAATCGATGCCAGTAGGCCTATATAAACAAATAATTGTACAGTACTGGTACATATGAATATCCAATGTTTATATGACAATATTATCAGTTTTGCACTCCTAGTATGTATTTTATGTATTTGTATTTCTAACATTTTGTATAGAACTTTGAGTACTCCAACTGTGAGTGCCATGTAAGGGACATGTATCATATTGTTCAATAAACATATGGCTGTGCTATTATCTTTCATAATCATGTAAACAATTTTGTTTTAAATTATAGTGTGATCTTCACTGTATTATACAGTACAGTACTGGTATATATATACCGGTACTGTATATTATAATATATACCTGTATAGTGTATACAGTATATATACCGGCATATATATACCAGTACAATATTATGATTATTAGATGCTGATATCACATACAGTACATTAATTTTCTTAACATGTCATTTTTTTTTTGCAAAATGACTACACTCGACAATGATGATCCTTAACCCTCTCGCATATATGCATCAATAATTTTAGCCAACTTTCATTGAGCGAAGTATCCAACTGCCAGAGCAGTGGCAAAAGTAAGACTGATTAACCCTCTATTAGCGGTGCGCAACATAAGTCGAGTTAAATAAATTTGGACTATGTGGCGGCGCGCGACATAGGTCGTGTGGCAATTTCAGCACGTAATGTTGCTGAGAGAGAGAGACAAGTCGTGGCAGGAGAGTAGCGAGCGTATGACTGCTCCAGACCACCGCGGCAGGCCTACTGACATGAATCCCACCCTCCTCCACCCTCTTACACTCGCTACATACTGAAATGTATGAGGAAAGTACCGAATTACATGGTTTTTGCACTCGTGTTGCGCGGTTGTTGCACGAAAACTAGCAGTCATACAAGGATCGTTGTGGTGTCATTGGAAAGCTCTGTTTATGCCCTTTCAGGGATAGATGCTTGTTTTACGCTCTGGGTCTTATTTAGGCATGAAAATGATCACGTAAACAGCCCTATTTTGGCTAAAAACGCCCCGCTGGGCGGTACATATAAATAGACCGCCTAGCCTGCCAATAAGGTGTTAATGGTTAGTATGTGGAACCATATGGTGTGGACGTGATTGAAAATTATCGTATTACCTCCTTCAAATTACTAAAACATTAATGCGTCCTCTGAGGGACGTAATCTAGTCAATTTGATTCTTATTTACTGTACTTATCTATATATAGAGGGTGCATTTCGAATCATGGGTTCACATTTGGTGACCTACTCCAACTCGAAGAACTTGAAGCGCATCCTTATGTGCGAGAGGGTAGATTTTCCATTTAACTCTTAAAAATAAACTATTTGTAGATTTTCTCTTGAGTAGCACACACATAGCCTACATGGCCCAGTACTAAACACATACATCCCTGGGTGTAAATGGATATCAATATAAAATGTTGTTGCCAGTTTTGGACCGATGTATTTTAAATATCAGCTTTTAAGCTACAGTACTTTGTCCAATATAGGACAATTTGGTGTTGGCATGATTCCGGTCTCCCATCATCAGTACTACACATGGGCCAGTTACTAGGCCCATACATTTCACTGTGAAAATGATAACTTAAATAAATTGGGCCAAACATGAGTCATATTTATGGTTATTGGCAAAATATAGTTATAATCTATAATGGCATGATAACGGTTCTTCCTCTTTTGTCCAGATTAAAACTATTATAGAACTGTTATACAAGCTGATATATAAATTGAATTGGGCGAATACTGGCACCTAGGTTTAAGATTGTTGGTCGAATGTAGCGCAAATTGGAGTCGGCATGACTTCTGTTTCCCCTCATCGGTCCGAAACATCGACCACTACTGGGCACATACCGGTACATATCCTGCTGTGCAACGGATAACTATATTAAATTGGGCCAAAGCGGGCAATCGGTGTAAAGGTTATCAGATTTATAAAGTTAAAATTGACATTGGCATGATTGAAGTTCACTAACATCGGCCCTGATTAGGGCCAACATTGAACCAATCAAAAATATATATACTGAACAGTAAAACTTTGCTGTTTCGGACACCAAAGATCCTGAAATCCGGCAGAACCGGCATCTGTTGGACCAATACAGGCAGCCAGCTTAAGGATTAATGGCACAATGTAGTAAAAACTGCTGTCAACATGATTCAGATTTACCTTTATTGGTCTGAAACACGGGCCAGCACTGGGCCCGTACTTCCCGCTGTGCAAACGGACAACGGTAGCAAATTGGGCCAAAGATGGCAATCAGAGTTTAGGTTATCAAATCAATAGAGTGAAAATTGTTATTGAAATTATTATGGTTTCCCGCAATCGGTTCTGAATATGGCCAATATTCAACCAATACAGACAGCCAGCTTCATAACAGTGACATTATTAACACTGTTGTTTTTGTCCCCTTTAAGGGATATTGGCACAATGTAGTAAAAACTGATGTCATGAATCAGGTTATCCATTATTGGCCCATTTACCGGGCCAATGTTGTTCCATCGAATGCCGGGGTGCAAATGGTAAACTAAAATAAAACGGAGAGGCTCTAGCAGTTATTGGCCCAGTACAGCATAGAGTGAATCGGCACATGCAAGGTCTTCCATCATTGGTCCAATGCTGGCAGCTGACATTTGATTTACTAGGTCACTTAAATGCAACATTAATTGGCATGATTATGGTGATCATCCATAGGGCCAAAATATCTTGGGTTTCTGAATAGGCTACCGGTATTTGCATAAATCAACTGGGCCGATATTGGCCGACAGATCTAAGGTATCGGACCAATACAAGACAACACAGTGCTGGCCTGATTGCATGGCCCAAATAACCTGGGATTCATTGGCCAACTTCAGGCAGCTACATTACACATATAATGTTGAGTGGTACTTGAAAAGTAGACAGAATGGATAAAAAACACCATCTGAGAAAGAGCACTTTATTGACAACGTTTCGCAGATAGCTTCATCAGGTCACTAACCTGATGCAGCTATCTGCGAAACGTTGTCAATAAAGTGCTCTTCCTCAGATGGTGTTTTTTATCCATTACACATATAATTGGCACAACATGTTAACATTGATGTCGGCACAATTATGGTTATCCACCATTGGCCAAGTTACCGGGCCAATGTTGTTCCATCAAAGGCCGGGATGCAAGCGGTAAACTAAATTGAAACGGAGCGGTTCTGGCAGAGTTATTGGCCCAGTACAGCACAGAGTGAATCGGTACAAGCAAGGTCTTCCATCATTGGTCCAATGCTGGCAGGTGACATTATATTTACTGGGCCACTTAAATACAACATTAATTAGCACGACCATGTTTCTCATGCATAGGGCCAATGTATATTGAGTTTTGGTATAGCCTACAGGTATTTAATTAAATCAATGGGCCGATATTGGCCGACAGATCAAAAGGTATTGGACCAATATAAACAAAACAATGCTGGTCTGATTATTGTTTTACTGCAGTGGCCCAATTAATCTTTGATGCTTATGAAATAACTAAAATACATTGGCCCACTTCAGTCAGCTACATTACAGGTTATTGGCACAATGTGTTAACATTGATGTCAGCACGACTATGGTTATCCACCATTGGCCAAGTTACCGGGCCAATGTTGTTCCATCGAAGGCTGGTGTGCAAACGGTAAACAAAAATAAATTGGGACGGTGACGGCAACAAGAACTACGGTTATCGGGCCGTTTCTAACAAAAATTAGAAGGCCGTTATTAACTATTTATCAGGCCGATTGTTCGATGTTTGCTGGAAATACATTGGCCCACTTCAGGCAGATAGATACATTACAGGTTATTGGCACAATATATTAAAATTGGTGTCGGCACGGATATAGTTATCCACCATTGGCCCAGTTAACGGGCCAATGAAGTTCCATCGAAGGCTGGTGTGCAAACGGTAAACTAAAATAAATTGGGACGGTGACGGCAACAAAAACTACGGTTATCGGGCCGTTACTAACAAAAATTAGAAGGCCGTTATTAACTATTTATCGGGCCGATTGTTCAATGTTTACTGTAAATACATTGGCCCACTTCAGGCAGATAGATACATTACAGGTTATTGGCACAATATATTAAAATTTGTGTTGGCACGGTTATAGTTATCCACCATTGGCCCAGTTAATGGGCCAATGAAGTTCCATCGAAGGCTGGTGTGCAAACGGTAATCTAAAATAAATTGGGACGGTGACGGCAACAAAAACTACGGTTTTCGGGCCGATACAAACAAAAATTAGAAGGCCGTTATTAACTATATATCGGGCCGATTGTTCAATGTTTGCTGGAAATACCTTGGCCCACTTCAGGCAGATACATTACAGGTTATTGGCACAATATATTAAAATTGGTGTCGGCACGGTTATAGTTATCCACCATTGGCCCAGTTAACGGGCCAATGAAGTTCCATCGAAGGCTGGTGTGCAAACGGTAAACTAAAATAAATTGGGACAGTGACGGCAACAAAGACTACGGTTATTGGGCCGATACTAAACAAAATTAGAAGGCCGTTATTAACTATTTATTGGGCCGATTGTTCAATGTTTGCTGGAAAAACATTGGCCCACTTCAGGAAGAACATTACAGGTTATTGGCACAATATATTAAAATTGGTGTCGGCACGGTTATAGTTATCCACCATTGGCCCAGTTAACGGGCCAATGAAGTTCCATCGAAGGCTGGTGTGCAAACAGTAAACTAAAATAAATTGGGACAGTGACGGCAACAAAAACTACGGTTTTTGGGCCAATACTAACAAAAATTAGAAGGCCGTTATTAACTATTTATCGGGCCGATTGTTCAATGTTTGCTGGAAATACCTTGGTCCACTTCAGGCAGATACATTACAGGTTATTGGCACAATATAATAAAATTGGTGTCGGCACGGTTATAGTTATCCACCATTGGCCCAGTTAACGGGCCAATAAAGTTCCATCGAAGGCTGGTGTGCAAACGGTAAGCTAAAATAAATTGGGACGAACAAAAACTACGGCTATCGGGCCGATACTAACAAAAATTAGAAGGCCGTTATTAACACTGTATCGGGCCGTTTGTTCAATGTTTGCTGGGATACTGAAACAAGGTAGATATATCACACTGCTGAACCTTGACCACCAGACTGTAACAAGGTAGATATATCACACTGCTGAACCTTGACTACAAGACTGTAACAAGGTAGATATATCACACTGCTGAACCTTGACCACCAGACTGTAACAAGTTAGATATATCACACTGCTGAGCCTTGACCACCATACTGTAACAAGGTAGATATATCACACTGCTGAACCTTGACCACCAGACTGTAACAAGTTAGATATATCACACTGCTGAACCTTGACCACCAGACTGTAACAAGGTAGATATATCACACTGCTGAACCTTGACCACCAGACTGTAACAAGTTAGATATATCACACTGCTGAGCCTTGACCACCATACTGTAACAAGGTAGATATTTCACACTGCTGAACCTTGACCACCAGACTGTAACAAGTTAGATATATCACACTGCGGAACCTTGACTACCAGACTGTAACAAGGTAGATATATCACACTGCTGAACCTTGACCACCAGACAGTAACAAGGTAGATATTTCATACTGCTGAACCTTGACCACCAGACTGTAACAAGTTAGATATATCACACTGCTGAACCTTGACCACCATACTGTAACAAGGTAGATATATCTCACTGTTGAACCTTGACCACCAGACTGTAACAAGGTAGATATATCACACTGCTGAACCTTGACCACCAGACTGTAACAAGGTAGATATATCACACTGCTGAACCTAAACCACCATACTGTAACAAGGTAGGTATATCACACTGCTGAACCTTGACCACCAGACTGTAACAAGGTGCATATATCACACTGCTGAACCTTGACCACCAGACTGTAACAAGGTAGATATATCACACTACTGAACCTTGACCACCAGACTGTAAGAAGCTAGATATATCACACTGCTGAGCCTTGACCACCATACTGTAACAAGGTAGATATATCACACTGCTGAACCTTGACCACCAGACTGTAACAAGTTAGATATAACACAATGCTGAACCTTTACCACCAGACTGTAACAAGGTAGATATATCACACTGCTGAGCCTTGACCACCAGACTGTAACAAGGTAGATATATCACACTACTGAACCTTGTCCACCAGACTGTAACAAGCTAGATATATCACACTGCTGAGCCTTGACCACCATATTGTAACAAGGTAGATATATCACACTGCTGAACCTTGACCACCAGACTGTAACAAGTTAGGTATATCACAATGCTGAACCTTGACCACCAGACTGTAACAAGGTAGATATATCACACTGCTGAGCCTTGACCACCAGACTGTAACAAGGTAGATATATCACACTGTTGAACCTTGACCACCAGACTGTAACAAGGTAGATATATCACACTGCTGAACCTTGACCACCAGACTGTAACAAGGTAGATATATCACACTGCTGAACCTTGACCACCAGACTGTAACAAGGTAGATATATCACACTGCTGAACCTTGGCCACCAGACTGTAACAAAGTAGATATATCACACTGCTGAACATTGACCACCAGACTGTAGCAATGTAGATATATCACACTGCTGAACCTTGACCACCAGACTGTAACAAGATAGATATATCATACTGCTGAACCTTGACCACCAGACTGTAACAAGGTAGATATATCACACTGCTGAACCTAGACCACCAGACTGTAACAAGGTAGATATATCACACTGCTGAACCTTGTCCACCAGACTGTAACACGGTAGATATATCACACTGCTGAACCTGAACCTTGACCACCAGACTGTAACAAGTTACATATATCACACTGCTGAACCTTGAACACCAGACTGTAACAAGGTAGATATTTCACACTGCTGAACCTTGACCACCAGACTGTAACAAGTTAGATATATCACACTGCTGAACCTTCACCATCATACTGTAACAAGATAGATATATCACACTGCTGAACCTTGACCACCAGACTGTAACAAGGTAGATATAATCACACTGCTGAACCTTGACCACCAGATCAATTTAAATTCGACTGTAACAAGGTAGATATATCACACTGCTGTACCTTGACAACCAGACTGTAACAAGGTAGATATATCACACTGCTGAACCTTGACCACCAGACTGTAACAAGGTAAATTTGTTGCATACATTTAATCTGTTTAAGGTCAATTATTGTGGCTGTATTTTAAAGTTTGATATCAATAATTGTAATCAACCATAATTAACTTGAAGTTTCTATTATAACCTCTGCTTGCTTTTTGTCTGTATGTATTAATATTTTCTATTGCTATTATTAATATTTTGTTGTAATTAATTGTTCTTGTTAAAAGAGTACTCTTTTGTTTAAATCTATTGTGCCTTCTTCATATTTTCAAATATTTGTATTTATTATATTGTATCTATTCATTGTCGATAGGATCAATTGCTTGCTTTTGCGATTTCCTTAGTCTATTTGTACAATACATGTAGGTTATTAGTGATGTATATTTGTTGTACTTTTGTTGATATCTTGTCAAATTGCAAATTTAGCTTAATATATAATTTGATATAAATTGTAGTTAATTTATTCATACAGAATTTAGTAAAATTTACCAGAACGTCCTGGACTTCCCAAATTGACTAATTCCTTGAACATGACGAGGTGCATTGTTATATGTGCGATCAGTTTACTTGGGAAACAAATTGACTTGCGCATGTAGTTGTCTACACCCTATTTGGTGGATTGTGTTCTTTTATTTAAAAAATTATTTTATTAAGCATTGTTTCCACATAGCGATTTTGATCAGTTATTTTGCATTTATCTTGTATCGTCCCAGTTTTAGTTTGTTTATTTTGCAAGTTTTACATTATAATATCACACTGCTGAATCTTTACAGAGAGAGTTACACATATACTAATCCCACACAGACCCCACGGTTCCTACTAGGTGGTCCGGCCTAAATAACCACTAGACAGAGACAGTTTATAGTGGAAGAATAGGACAGCAAAGTAGAACACTCTCTCCCCTCCCTCCGGCTATAAAGACGTACCAGAAAGTATGATGAAGTGTAACCTTATGGGTCAGGTATTGCAGACAACAAACGTTTTTATAAAGTATAGACACAAATTAGTCTGACAACTTCATGTTATCAAACGAGCTGATCACAAGGGCCTTAAGCCAGTGGAGTAGTCCGGTCATACTTGTGCCAAAGCCAGACGGGAGCCATAGGTTATGTATGGACTATAGGCAAGTTAATGGTGGCACAAAGAACGATACCTACCCACTGCCACGGATCAAAGATTGCATTTACCAGGTTGGCCTCACACAGCAGTAAGTTTAATTTAATGAGAGAATTTTGGCAATTAGCTCTCCCTTGTAGCGAGGTAAATATCATGTTTCAGTAGTGCGCTTTCAAGCCTTCAGCTGTGAGATGCCTTGCAGTTCAAATAACGCTCCAGCTACGTTCCGGCTATGTTCTGATGTGGTACCTGGGGACGTTGCCTACTTTGGGTGATATCCTTATTATATCCTCATTATAATCTTGCTGTTGCCAATCTGGTGGTGAATCTATTTATGTATTATGTTTAATATTATGTACTATACTCCTTAAACTCTGTTCTAGGGGGGAGGTCTGACATACGGAGCCCTGTATGTTTATTTAAGAGTTAGAATTAAGAGTTGAAGGAGTGCCAAACTACCCAGGCGGCGAAGCAGACTAGCGAGCGAACCAGTGAGTGGGAAACCAGCTCGTCCGCATACCAACAAACAAGCCTTCACACCTGCGTGCGTCATAGGGGACCCTGCAAACTACTTCGATGACCCGACGCTATGACGTATGATCGACGCCAGGAGACTCCATTAGACCACGCACCTCTTACGCAACTAGAGGAGATGTGATTGGGGCGCGCACCATCACCCGCCTCCTGATTCGTTCCTACACCATCATTGTTTAGTATATAAGACCAGAGTAGTGGGCATTCAAATCAGTCTCATTTGGAGTTGGGAAGGTGAACTTGCAGCTGGAGGAAGACGGGGTGAAGTATTATAATGGGATTGTGACTGTCAGTCAGATTATATAAGTGTGTGTTAAGTGTGTTCGGTGTAAACACTTACGTTGTTGTTGTTGCTGTTCCCCAGGCTGTCTGGCCGAGCAGCCCCAAGGTCCCGAGCAAGGCCAAGGCCACAACCGAGGCCCCCACAGGTCCCTTCCAGCTTACCACTAATAATGCCCAGGTGACCGAAGCCACTCAAAGGCGGGGAGCTGAGAAGGGTGCGGAAACGCCCGGGAAACAAAAGCCCCACCCAAGGCCCTTTGCCCCTCAGCAATTATAAAGGGAAAGTTGAGGGGCAAAGGAAAAATGTGACGCTTTGGCTACCAATCTGCCAGGGTTGGCAGTAGGGAGGTCAATCCACGGAAAAGACGCCGTCACTTGAGATCTAGAAAATATATAAGTAAAAGGAACAGTCAGAGTAAGCTATGGGTATGGCAGAGAACGCTCAACTCTCATTCTGATAGACCAGCCCATCACCAGTAAACACTTACGTTATGTTGGTTAGTGAGATATGTGATTGGGAATTACCGTTAACGCTACTATTATGTACTTAACTATTTGATTGGGAATTAACGTTAACGCTACTATTATGTACTTAACTATTTGATTGGGAATTAACGTTAATGCTACTATTATGTACTTAACTATTTTATTGGGAATTAACGTTAACGCTACTATTATGTACTTAACTATTTGATTGGGAATTAACGTTAACGCTACTATTATGTACTTAACTATTTTAGTTGACGGACTTGTGGACTAAAGCAACTATTTAAATAATTGGGTTATGATGAAAGTAATACTATTGTTTAATATTAATACTTACGAGTTATTTAATTTTCTTTTAATTAAGCTTACATTGCTTAACGGTGCTTAGTACGGTGATACTATTGTTTCATATTAGTAATATCGCTTTAGACTAACATGGCTGTTTTAATGTTACTTCTAGTGATTTCCTAAGCTGAAGAAAATGCTTTTAGCTTCAAAATATTATTTTGCTTTTCATATTATTTGAGTGAGACCTGAATCGAATCTATGAAGCGATCCTGTAACTTAATTTACTCATAATCAAACCTCAATGTTACGTGGTTAAGAAATACATTTAACTAATTATTAAATATATATCTAACTTTTTATGTGACTTTGATATTAATCCTGATGATAATAATAATATAATACTATTAACGTAAGACAAGAACCAAGAATAATTACATTACATATAAATAAAAGGACATATAAGAAAACTAGCTATTCATTTTAAAAAAAGGGTAAGAGACAGAAATATTCTTACTTTAATATTTATATTTCAAGACTTTTTATAGAATTAATAGTCCTTCTTTAGATATAACTTATTCGGTTCATAACCATAGCCTACTAAGCATAACCCTAGCCTACTAAGCTTCGGTTAAATAATAATTCTTTATAAATACTACATGACTTTAATTAGTTTCAGTATTTTTTCATAATTAAAGAGTATCAGTCAATAAAGGATACCAAGTCCTAAGATCCAAAAGGAAAGGAAGCAACAACAGGAAATAATGTTATTAGATTTTACTTTTGTTTTGCCTTCAGCTGACTGATACCTTAATATATATCTCTGTGCTATCTAGATTCATCAAGTTAACCACTTGAGGATCAAGATACGTAACAATGTATGTAATATTCATATCATCACCATGCATTATAGTATTTTACCACTTCTAGCCAATATCAATGTATTGCCTTATTAACCCCTATTTACATTAACTCTGCTAATTTGTCCTTACTCACTAAACATATTAACACCCTAATAAGCTAGCAATGAACACCTTTGAACACACTCACTACACACATACGATGGAAGGAAGCCACCCTGAAAGTCGAAGATTATGGAGAAGTGTGGTGGCCCAACTGCGTTATTTTTGGGGTACGATAACGATGAACTGTGAATATTTTGTCTGGATGTTAGAAGGCTATTGTTGGAACATTAGTTTCAATATTGACATGACTGATAAGCTATGTTTCTGTGTGTAATATAATCACAATAAATATAATAATTGATTATAAGAGGTAAAGGAGAGCGACAAGCTTTATACTATATAAACTCGGGTGGAGGGCCGAGTGAATAAGTAGTTAATAAGTCATTATTAATTAAGATATGTGTTTGTTATGAATACAGACCACAACTATTTATTTTGAGAACAAGATGTACCGCCTCTACTACAATACCATGGGTAGCTTAAGTTTTGTAATACAATTCTTACCACTGATATTGAAGTATGTATACACTATTTATGCATGCCATAGTCAATCTTATGTATTATCAGCAAATATGCTACATCGCAAAAGTTGTCTATACATGTATGTACATTGTCAATTAAAAGAAGCCTACAACTTTAAGGAGTGACTACACAACACAATACAGCAAATTTCCTTTTAACAATATACATTTTACATCACGCCGGGAAGTATTTCACATATTACACACCAGACAGGATAATAAACATTATGTATGTCAAACACTGTAACACATACAGATGCATCCAGTTCTGCCAACACTTTGTCATATTAAGAATCCCGTCATTTGCATGAGTTACTTATTTTGTAGTTGACTTAAGAAGTTGTAATGAATCAGTATGAACAGAGATGTTATGTTAGTAAAGAGTTCACACATACCTTGATCATGGAACCAAAGGTCTCCCCGAGGTCAGACAGGCCCAACGTGCCGCAGTTCCCAACTGAGAAGCACTCGTGTCCTTAAGACACTGATTTTCCAAAGGGAGTGATAGTGATAGCCTGAATCCTTACTAAATACTACTAACCAACCTAAAACGGCCACACTCTTTAATCAAGTGATCAAGTGATATCACGCTTATTCCAGTAGACAAACCCGGGTATTTTAGTTGGCCTGGCAACCATCATGGCAGTAAAGCTCTCACCTAAGACCTATCAAGCCAGATGAACCATAGAACGGTCACAGGGACTGTTCAAGCATTACACGTTAGGAAGGGCTTATCGGGGCACTGCAGCCACAGTCCATTTATCGGTCCCCACTGCCTGGAATTCCTCTAATTCCTGTCTTTCATAACCTGTAAATGATGTTTTTTATAGAGGTGTCCAAAGCCTCTCTTCCCACGCATGAGGTAGCAGTAGGGTCCTTAATATTACTGTAAGTAAATTGTGTGTGTGTGTAAAGAATAGAGAAGAAGTCTTATAACTAGACCTATAAGACAAGTTGAAGTAGATGTAGCTCGGATTCGCAGGGACACTACTCCCCCGTCTGTCCTACGATAAATCACATTTGGTAAATATAGATGATGAAGATGAAGACATTAGGGATATACACACACAATTGTGAAAGAGTTGAAAGTAATATAGATATATGAAAAATATAGAGATACAGTCAAACACCCACCCCAAGGCAAAATAGAGAGGCGGATGGACTTCATCAGGCCACAGCCACCCGTCGTAATCGGTTTTCTGTTATAACTGTGGCAAACCGGCTATCTATATAATACCTGGTGTAGTGTGTTTGCCCTTAAAGAACAAGTAGTATAGTACTAATGAAATAGTTAAAATCAGCGGGTTGATAAATTTGGGAGGTCAATTTTGTAGTCAGAAGTAGAGTAGACAAAATCAGTTAGCTTAAATTGAGGAAGTCACATTTTGTTGTCGGATATCGAAGACAAAATCCATTATCTACGTCAAAAAAAAGTACTGAAACATATTTAGCATGAGATAAAGTAAGGTTGAGCTATGGGAAGCAGGGCCGCTCAACCCCCACTCTGACAGGATCAGCCCATCACACACACACACACACACACACACCAC